>CAIGQV010000919.1:10778045-10791531 GCA_903798115.1 Danio jaintianensis
TTCAGGAGAATGTCTGGATGTGCGAATATAAAACCAACTTTACCTCAATATTCAATATCTTAGTACCAATCCAAAGACTTTACCTGATTTAGCACATTAAAAGCTTTAAACTGTGAATGGGCGATTTAAAACTGTCCCACCTCACAGAAACGGTGTTATTTGTTTACTTTTTACTTTATGATTGCTTTGAACTTAAATATTGGTTTAATTTTCAATGTTTGTTTTAGCTGTCAGCTATATTAAAAGCTAAATCAACGAATGCTTACACTGCAAACAGCATGCAACATATAACGTTTCAGAAATACTGTAAGTTAGCTGTGAAATGAGCAATTGTCGTTATAAAGTAGAAACTGGATACTTTAATGTTAGTATCATTTCGCTAAAATCCGAGTATATAATAAACACTCATGTCTACGGCGTGCGTGTTACATTAGCTGCGCCACATGACATGCTAGCATTATTCAGGGCTTCCGTATACCCACTGAAAAAATACCACTTATTTACGTTATTACGTCACTAAACTTATATTTATAGAGTTTAAGGTGCGTATCATCGAAATAATCGATTTAAATAGTCAAACATCGCACTAAATCGGATGGCAAAATGTCGTCGCGCGGCTCACCTCGAGGGTGATGGTTTTACCCGTGAGGGTTTTCACGAAGATCTGCATCTTGATGCTCAATCCACCTGTGCATAAAACAGTGATGAATGTTTATGGATCGTTTTTAAAGGCATATATGAAAAAAAAATCATATTTATTTCGTTACAATTTGTTCGTAGCAGTAACTCACCACCAGCTCTTAGATGGCGGAAACCGAAAAGGGTCCTTCAGAGGGTTCAACGTGCTCTTCAGAGCTGCAGGGCTGCCCGATGAACCGCCTGCGTAGAAAAAGAAATCCACAAAAAGTGGCACATTAAGGGAAGTAACAGTTTTGATTTAGGTCGTCGCCGCTCTTTTAATTATTAAGTATTGACATATTACATATTGGCTTTTCATTTTATTGGGCTGTTGAAATCGATTAACTATATTATTGCTGCTGAATTTACAGTGTCTGCATAAATGTTTTTAGATGAAACATAACATTATAATACGTTTTTTGATTTATTTGCCCCCTTTTTTTACGGAACCGTTTATTTTACTGTACTATAACTTTTAACTTATCAAATCCTTTTTTTTATATATCTTACATTTTAATGATTAGCTCATTTGTTTCTTGGATAATCATTTATTATTATTATTATTATTATTATTATTATTATTATTATTATTTAACAACATATATTTATTTATTCGTGTATTGATGTTTCATTAATGTATTTACGTATTAAGATTTTCTCAGTTGCATTCCATGTTTGTGTATAACACATTCATATCAAGTCACATAGTGTTATTGCAAATATCATGGTTATGTATACCTTGTTACTATTGTTAATGAATAAATTACCACCCTTTTTAAATCCCTCTCCGAAAAAAAGGAACAAAAATTGCAGTAGTAACCATGCATTTGCTAAATGATTACCATTTGTACGGCGTCACGGTGGCGCAGTGGGTAGCACAATCGCCTCACAGCCAGAAGGTCGCTGGTTCGAGCTTCGACTGGGTCAGTTGGCATTTCTGTGTGGAGTTTGCATGTTCTCCCGGTGTTGGCGTGGGTTTCCTCCGGGTGCTCCGGTTTCCCCCACAGTCCAAAGACATGCGCAGGTGAATTGGGTACGCTAAATTGTCCGTAATGTATGAGTGTGAATGGGTGTGTGTGGATGTTTGAAACAGTTTCCCAGTGATGGGTTGCAGTTGGAAGGGCTGCGTAAAACATATGCTGGATAAGTTGGCGGTTCATTCCGCTGTGGCGACCCCTGATTAATAAAGGGACTAAGCCGAAAATTAAATGAAATTACCATTTGTATAACTACAGTTTTAGTACAAATACCATGGCAGAACTTTTGTTTTATTTATTATATATAAAATAAATACACACACACACACACACACACACAATTGATCGATCTCTGTCTGTCCATCTGTTGTTCCATCAATCATCTATCTAGCTATGTAGTCTACATAGAAATGCCTATATAATCTATCAAACTATTAATACTTCAAGCTTTTAAACACTTGTAATATGCATACTTCAAACATTTAGGCTAGGATTTCTGACGCTAACATCACATTTTGAGTTGACTTTTTTTTATGTAGGCTACAGTGCTTCACCATCTGAAGTGGATCAAAAATGTTTATTAAAATTGTCCTAAGACAAGAATGGCTGTTGTTCAATAGTTTTAGGACAACTTTGAGGAAATGTATTGATTCATATCAAATGTTGACTACTGTAGTTGTGCTACCCAATACAGCAGACTTTAAAAAGGGCCGCTATTTATTAAGTGTGCCCTGAAAGTGTAGTCAAAGGGGTTGTATTGCCCCCCTGGTGGCTGACTGCAGTATATGCTATAAGCCTCGCCCTTTATGTGTCAAAGAATAGGACGTGAGTCAACCTTGTACAACAAAAATAGGAGAGACCAGAATTGTTGTAATACGGGTCAGTTTTACGCTTCCACTCTCAGGAACACACAGATCAGTTGATTCACTTCACACATGCTCAATAGTCATCATCCCACATGTAAAAAAGTAGAGTCATATGGAAAACACAGCAGATGTTATACAGGAAAAACTACATTTGAAATAAGAAAGTAATATGTTTTTACTTGATTTATTTATGGGATAGCAATGCCTGATTTGTAGTTAAACTAATCAAAGTTCAATTATGTTAACTGTGTGTCTGTTGATATTTTTAAAGCATGTTGTTGGTGCTAATGTTTTAGCTGTTAGCTGTAAGGTGAGTAAATACATGGCTACAAGACTCTGGCTCGTGTGACGACAACACTCTTGGTTAGTTTTAACATCAGTGAAATGTCACCACCAACCCCAAGCAAATTTAACTGTATTTATACGATTTAATTTTAGCATTCCTATAGCTCTCGAAAGAGAAAGACCTTAAAGTAGTTTGTGTTCAGTGTTTGACCTGTCCTCTGTGGCCTCATGAAGCCTGAAAACACGAATAGCCTTCAATTGTTGAAGCTGATTTGCACATTTTATTCAGCTTTTAACCAATTATACCAATTATAGCATATTGAGAACTCAGTGTTAAATAAAAAACTTTCAAACCCATTTTGTGTCATAAATCCCGTTTTATAATGTTACATCTCACCCCAGAGTGTGTTACACTAACCCAGGCTATGGGGTGAATTGTAACATTGTACTATTAGAAACTAAACTGTGCCTTTTCTGTTTGTGCTGCGAAGATAGCATCTATGCCATTTAATAGCAGACACTTGTAACTAGTTTTAATCAAATTTTGAACACACTGGCTTAAAAGACCTAAAAGATATAGAGAGAAATGCAAAAATGTCACAACTATCCCTGATCCCCGATTCTGAATAATATTAATTTCTGCAGACTCGGGCTCCAGTGCACAGTGCAGGATGACAGTGGCCATTTTGACTTTTACTGTAGTGTTAAAAGAAGAGGATTTGAGATTGTCACACCAGAAATGAGAATGGATTCAGTTCAGTCTGTGGGATTCAGAGCTCTTTCACATGCATGCAGTGTCCAGCAAAGTCCTCCTAGCGTCAGGTCTCACAAGCCAAAGTTTTCCTTCCTCTTTGTTTCATTACATAACAAATCCTTCCCATTGCTTACCGGAGCTTATGGTGTTGGGCCAATTTACCCAGTTTACGATATTGTGTAATCTTGGTTTTGTAACCACAGGCAACAACATGGCTCTTGTTTTAAATCTCACTGCCAAAAATCTAATCATTTTCTCCATAGAAGCAGAAATGGAGCTCTTTGTAGCATCCAGAGTGTTTCCGAACAGCTTGTTCCACAGCACCATTTACACACTCTGCCAAATTAATACTTTGTTTACGCACAAACTTTCAATGGCCTTTAAATACAAGACAGATAACCCAACAGTGGATATTATTGTTGACATCTAATTGCCATATGATGGTGTAGAGTTGCTCCATGTGCAAGACTAGAAGCTCCAATTGATAAACGCTCAGGGGGAGGAGCTTGAAGACACTGTCAACGATTTTTGTAAATTACACAGTATTTAACTGTAATATGCACTGTTTATTTTACTGTAGGGCAGTTATGCGGTATGTTACTGTATTTTTAAGTTGCATTGTGAAAATTACTGTATTATTTTAAAGATAGTATAACGATATACAATACTGAAAATGCATATACAGCAAGATAAATGGTGCTGTAAATGTAAATACAGTATTTTGCTGTAATTGATTTACAGTAAGTTACTGGCGAACTGCTGCCAGTAAGTTACTGTAAATTCTACTGGAAATTGTTAACAGTGTACATACTGTATCAACAGCGAGATGGAAACCGCCCTGTACACTGTAAAAAATGCTGGGTTCCACAAAATCGATTTGTGTCAGGACAACATGAAAGAATTAAGTTAACTTATTAGTTTTTACAAATGTAAGTGGATTGAACATAAAAAATGCTCAGGAATTGTTTTGTTTCAGCTCATTTTAAATAAGTAGTTTAAACAAACAGTAAACGTCATTTTTTTTGAGTGTAGGAGTGTAGATTTGACACTAGAGAGCAGAAGGCATGCTTGTGATCTGGTGTTTCTGGTTGTGTGAATATTCTTAGTCAAGGAATAACAAAAGATAAACAGCCAGATGAGATTCACTGCATACTTTCACTGTAGATAAAATGTGCACACTGCATACACGCAAACGACATTGAAAGTCATGGGATGAAAAAAATAAAGCTTTGGGAAATGATATAATTGAATTACATAACTGGTTTTACAGGTGGTTGGCCAAAAACTATTTTATATATATATATTTTTTTTTTTTTAATTTTGTTATGAACCTATGTGCTGGTGTAGAATGTTCATTCTATAGTTAGAACATCTGAGGCAGCTCTTAATTATTCATTCATTTTTTCTGTTATTATTGTGTGTGCTTATATATTGCAGAATATTTGAAACCCATATTTTATGGAACATATAATTGTCATAAAAGAGTAGCATAAACATTCTACACAACTACTTTATGGATTTGTCTTTTCAATTATTTGATCAAATTTATTATTATTTAAAAAAAATAATAGTTAAGGTTTTATTATTATTATTATGGACTGGACTACAAAACCCTATGGAAGCCCGTTCCCACCACTGAATAACCAATTATGACTTTATAGCACGCAATTGCAACTTTATTTCTCTGAATTCTGACAATTTCTCAGAATTGGGAGATTATGTTAATAACACGCAATTTTGAGTTTACATCTCACAATGCTGAGATAAAAGGTTAGAATTGCATGTTTGTATCAAGCAATTCTGAGATAAAAAGTTACATTTATTTAAGTTACAATATATATTTATTTACAATAAAATTATTCAGTGGTGGGATGCAATTCAACATGCAATTCTAACTCATGTTCCAAGATCAAGATCAGGTTCCATGAAGATATTTTGTAAACTTCCTGTAAATATATAAAAGCCCAATTTTTGAATAGTAATGTGCATTTAGATTTTTTTTGGCTCCCTCAGATTTCAGATTTTCAAATAGTTGTATCTTGGGCCAAATATTGTCCAATCCTGACAAACCATTTATGAAAAGCTTACCTATTTGGTTTTCAGGTAATTTATACATCTCAATTTAAAAAAAAAGGACATTTATGACTGGTTTTGTGGCCCAGGGTCACATTTCAGCTTTAGTTTTAACAAATTTGAGCATAAACATACTGTTTGTCAGTTTCCTGCCAAAGCAACATTAAGTGTTTACACTTAAACTTGAGTATTTATTTAATTTCAGCTTTTTTTTAAGGATATGATGGGTGTTCTGTGCTGCCTGCAGTAACTTCTCCCTAGTCTTCTCCCTTCTCCCTAAGTTCTTCTCCCTAAGTCTGATTTCTGTCAACAAACCATTTCCTGAAGACATCCCCTAACCATTATAAATGTTATGACTGGGTTGTTTGTGCTCTCAATTAGGAAAGAGCAGTTGAGCGGATGAGCTTGTGCAGTGGGATATGCTGTTTCATTGCCAAGTGAAGCCGCACCCCTGCTGCAATGAATGCGTTTAACACAGTGAAGATCACAGTTCACTGACCTGTAAACCTCACTATCACATACCAGACAGATTCTTCTTCCAAATTTGGAGAGGCAAACCCACAAAACACCCTGAACACGAGAAGACTAAGGTCACTCCCAAAGAAATCTCCATAAATATCTTGACACAGTGAGAGAGACTATATTGAGCAATGCAGTTCATGTTGACTGGGATCTATGCTATTTATGACATGGATTGCATATCAGATATTCATTCATTTTCCTTCGGCATAGTCCCTTTATTCATCAGGGATCGCCACAGCGGAATGAACCGCCAACTTATCCAGCTAATGTTTTACACAGCGAATGCCTTTCCAGCTGCAACCCAGTAATGGGAAACACCCATACACACTTATTCACACACGTACACTACGGCCAATTTAGTTTATTCAATTCACCTACAGCGCATGTCTTTGGACTGTGGAGGAAACTGGAGCAACCGGAGGAAACCCACGCCAACACGGGGAGAACATGCAAACTCCACACAACAGACTCGAACCAGCGACCTTCTTGCTGTGAGGCGACAGTGCTAACCACTGAGCCACCATGTCACCCCATTTCAGATATTGTTTGATGAATCTGCATTATAAAATCCAATTTGAAGTCATTGACATATAAAACAAATAGGTGGAAATGTCATGAATCATGATTGTGCACTTGGAAGTCTCCGGAAGTACACTACTGTAGTTTTCCGTTTTCACATAGGGATTTAAAGTCCGCATGAACTGGTAACTGACCATTTTTTTTCCGTATTGTGACAGTTCCTAGAGAATTAGGATATTAAATGAGAAAACAGTGGGCGTGGCTTGTTTTTTTCTACTGCGAGCTGATTGGATGTAGTTAAGTAGGCATTTCTTTCAGAAAGATGGGGAAAAGGGTTTGGGGAGGGTTATTACAACCTAACAGACACCTCCTTCTCACCATTTCTGTTTGTTGTCAAAACTGACAGTTGGAGGGGTGTGGTTAAGTTAGCCACGCCAATACCTCAGACAGACATAATCTGAGACTTTAACTGAAAACAAACAGGAAGTGCATTCAGATTTTAATGAAAGATTACAAGAGCAAACTATTTTCTTTTTTTCTTAATGACACGCACAGATGATTTGTTCACCACAAAACTAACAATGTGCGCTAACAAAATCAATATGGTTAGTTTTGATTTAATTTGTACTTTAAAAAAGTTTTTGTCAAAGGTACGACAGGAGTTCTTGGAAAAAGCTAACGTTAGCCTGATAGCACTGAAAGCCTACGTCCCACCATCCCTGCAAATCGCCATTTAAGCCACGCCTCCTGAACGCATGAACTAGATAACATCACTACAATACATCACATAATATTTACAGACTTTATAGTACAGTTATTAATTACAATACCAAACTTTTTAAAAAAATAGGTTGAAGTTTTCCTGCCATTCTCTGGCTGTGTTCGAAATCGTATACCTCCCTATTATATATTGTACGTTAAAAACAGTGTGCAAGCCGAGTAGTATGTATTCGAAAAAACAGTACGCAAGAAGTACCCAGATGACCTACTACTACTTCCAGCAAAATTCTGAATGCGCATTTAATGGACACTACACTATCCCATGATGCAACACAAGAGAGTTCATGAATTGGAGTGAAGCGACGCAAACGCAGTCACGTGATAATGACTAAAGGCTGATTTATACTTCTGCGTTAAGCGATCGGCGTGACCCACGGCGTCTGCCTTGTGCGTAGCCGTGCATTTATACTTCTGCGTGCTGTTTGTGTTGCTCTGCAATAACACGTCCAAAACGCTAGCTGGCAGTGGGTTTTTATGTTCCTCTGTATCGAGTTTCTTCGCTGGTGTTTTTTTTTTTTAGAACGCTACCTTAATGTACAAGTAGCTAAAACTCGCTCATTCAGAGGCGGGAACCGGCGGATGTGCAACAACTTTACATAAGGTAAACACAAAACAAAAGTTTCCATCTGGAGCTCCTTCACGGGACTCCACACTTGTAAACACTCGCTCCATCAAGCTCGTGGCTCTCAGCACTGCCCACACTCGTCACCGCTACCAAGCCGACCAATTACAGAGCTTTCACTACATGATTTCGGACACAGCCTCTGTCTAAACCGTGTCTGTGAATGTGCTGATGCTGTAATTCTCTCTTCACGAACAGGGTATGCAATTACATATTTTGACAGGCAGATAGGACAGCCTATCATAATGTTCGGACCGAATGTTTTGAATGGACAAACTTTTCTTGTTCCTACACCTTCCACAGAATATTAAAATACATACAAATACATTCGGGCCACTCAATTTAATGATGGCTATTTCAACCAGCATAGCAAAAATTGTTTCTGAGGACAATCACTTATTGCACCTTTAAGCGTTACAAGCCATAATTCGAACCAATCAGCCACAAGGACAGTCCCAAAACTGAAAGCTTTGATTTGGATAATTGTTAGACAAGAATTTGTGAGGACAAGTGAATTAAAAACAGTGGAACAACATTCAGAGTCACAGTGAGCAAGCTAGCCATTGCCAATAGCCTTTTAGCTCCTCCCACTCTCACGAAACACCACAAACTATATTACAAATTATATATAGTAACTGAAGGGGCGACGCGGTGGTGCAGTGGGTAGCACGTTTGCCTCACAGCAAGAAGGTCGCTGGTTCGAGCCTCGGCTGGGTCAGTTGGCATTTCTGTGTGGAGTTTGCATGTTCTCCCCGTGTTCGCGTGGGTTTCCTCCGGGTGCTCCGGTTTCCCCCACAAGTCCAAAGACATGCGGTATAGGTGAATTGGGTAAGCTAAAATTGTCCGTAGTGTATGTGTGTGAATGAGTGTGTATGGATGTTTCCCAGTGATGGGTTGCAGCTGGAAGGGCATCCGCTGCGTAAAACATATGCTGGATAAGTTGGCAGTTCATCCCGCTGTGGCGACCCCAGATTAATAAAGGGACTAAGCCGAAAAGAAAATGAATGAATGAATATAGTAACTGAATCAGTGTTGCTATATGCACTATATACTGGTTAATATGTGTGTATTTTCCTATAAACTTACATTTTAAAATCAATGTTTTGATGAGTATAATGTTCTGTAAAACACCAATTTGTCCACAGCAACCTCAGCTGTTAACCACAATTATATTACAAACAGTAATCATTAAAAAGTTGAAATAATGTGAACAGATGCATATATCATGAAATAAAAACCTAATAGTTCACAATAGGTCTATCTTTAGCCTTAAAAATGACTAAAGTCAGTTCTTATTTCCAAATGTGATCACTTAAAAACACAAATGATTACGTGTAGCTTGAGCAATTATAGTAAACCTTAGATCTTCAAACATCATGACGACTGGGAATGTTTGAGAAAGGAAGGTTCTGGAGACTCCCTTTGCCCCCCCCCCCTTCAACTAGATGACAGCGCTGTGCTCTGGGAAACAAGTGTTGCACCAGATTGACTCACCGCTATAATGAATTCCAAGATAGCTACGAAATGAATCAGCAGCATGAGTGAGAGTAGTAAAGCTAACCTTTTTATTATGCAAAATATCCATTCCAAGATCCCCAAAACTATAAAGCTCCATTCTTTTACAGATGATAAAATGCTCTCATTATGCAATTTAGTTTTGAAGGTCTCACAACAAGTTTATAATCAATCTGAGGTCAAACGTATTTTAATTTCTCATAATTATATTGAAATGCTCAGCTTCATGATAGTTTTTAATAGTTATTTCTTTAATTAAACACATAATGCACTGCAATGATAATTTAGAGGCAAATGATACTTATTGTTCCACACTTTTTAGCATTGCTTCTGCCCAGCAAATGATAGCAATCAAATATTGCTATATTCTATGTTTACTTGATAGTAAAAAGACACATAAACCACACGTGGATGTTTAGTTTCTTTTATATGATATCAATCTGCGCTGAGGTCAAAAATACTTTAATTTTAAGGTCTGAAATGGTTAATTCAAGGATCCGGTCTCTCTTAACTCCGCCTTTTTTTAAAGCCTACACTGCTGAGGTCAAGCAGAACTTCACTTTCGCAAATTGGTGAAGTTCGTTCCTCGCCGCTGTCGCCACTGGCTTGCATGGTTCGGGACCTGTAGAGCTGCGCATCGATGGATTTGCTCTTCAGTGTTTGGACTCTCAGCAGTGAAAATTAAACCACACTGAACTGAACTGAACTTAAACTCTAAAAACTGAACGGACACCATTCCAATTCACTATAATCTTCTATGTGAAGCTGCTTTGACACAATCTACATTGTAAAAGCGCTATAGAAATAAAGATGAATTGAATTGAATTGAATTGCTCTGATTGGCCAGGTGTTGTTTAGCAAATGTCGGAAGCAAAACTGCCAAAACTATATCTCAATTTAGGATTCAGAGGTGTCTTCTGCGCTCAAACTGTGATTTGAATATTGACTAAACAGTGATATGAAGAGTATTGATGTCGTTTCTTTTACTGTATAAGACCGAGATTCAGTGATTCAACTGGCAGATTTTGAAATTAGCATATTCAATATCAACAACTCTTTCAGACCAAGTCCAGTGTTTGAAGTAGAAATTGTTTGCAGGCAGCCAATGAAGACCACAGGCTGCCATTTTGCAAATTTGTTACAAACCAAGTACGTTTTTACAGAAATACCAATGAGTCATTTCAGATTCGGTTCTTTCTTTTGAGAGTCAATCACTTTTATTGACCACTCTGATCTTTAAAACTTTTACATTCTCTAAAAGTTATATAACACACTACATTAAATGCAATATCAGAAAAAAAGCATGATGGGGCACTTTAAAGCAGTGTTTCTCAACCATGTTCCCGGAGGACCACCAACACTGCATGTTTTGGATATCTCCTATGTCTGTCACACCCATTACAGGTCTTTCAGTCTCTGTTAATGAGCTGATGATCTGAATCAGGTGTGTTTGGTTAAGGTGACTTGGGCTGCGTCCGAAATTGCCTACTACTCAGTAGGTACTGCGTTTGAATTTGAATTTACTACTTGACTGTTAGAAAAGTACATTCTATACAGTATGAATGTAAGCAGTACTGGAACTCTGACGTACTACAGCTGCCATTTTATCATCTTCACGTGACCTACCCGCATCAGTTGTGTCGCTTCACTCCCATAGCGTAGCGTCCATCGGATGTGCACTTCAGAATCTCGACGGAAGTAGTAGGTCATCTGGGTACTTCTCGCATACTATGAATTCGGACATACTACTCGGCTCACATATTGTTTTTAGTGTACTATATAGGATGGAAGTATGCGATTTTGGACGCAGCGATGGAAAATGTTTAGTTTATCTGTAGGTGAACAATTAATCTGTGCAAGTTAATCCTATGAAAAAAAAACTGCCACAATATTCTTAACCATGCCCTCTTACCGTTTTTGTGCTACGAGGGAATAACGCACAAAAAGAAAGCTCTGCCCCCTACTCAATATTCAGTTTCAGTTACATCAACATACTGAAATAAAAGCCTCTGCAGACTTATACTTCAGTATGATGAAGTATTTCCAACTGAAATGTAATATTGAGTAGGGGGCGGGGTTTTTATTATTGCACTCCTCCTCTCATCTTTCACTAGCAGCAAACTAATGGTTGGAGGGGCGTGGCTAAGTATATCACTTGATAAAAACAGTCTGCAGAAACACTATGATTAACATTCTCCCTTTGTCTGTGTCATCAGAGGGGGAAAGCCCCGCCCATTAGTGACGATCTCTCCCTCATTAGCATAGTCTTGTTTTTGAATATGCCACTATGCTGACACATAGGCATTTGTAACTCCGCCTTCTTTTGAAAAGAGCACCATCTCATTTGAATTTAAAGCGACAGTCAGTCAGCAAATGGCACAATTACGATCAAACCTAAAAGGGGCAGTTTCAAAGAGTTATAAAACATTATTTGTGAGGTATTTTGAACTGAAACTCATACACACTCTAGGGACACAATCAGAGACTTATTTTACATCTTGTAAGTAGAGGCATAACAGGTCCCCTTTAGCATAAATTATGAATTGACTTCTGCCACAAATCAAAGAAGATTCGCACCAAATATCGGTTATCAGTCAGCCGACTCTGGCGCCACTCCAGTACAGCACAAAGACCCTGCAGAACCGGTTTGGTACTTTGCGTACCCCACTGGAGTCTGGATGACAATGGAGACTGCAGTATCTGGAGAGGACAAACTCTCCCTCAAATCTGCCTTTGTCTGCTTTTCACAGCTCAGAGGTCAGACAATGAAATCTGGCCAGCAGACATGCACTGACTCACCAGAATCTGCCAGAAGATTCTAAAGATCCTGTGCTCAAACAGCTGATGATCAAATTGGAGCTCATAAATTGTGCTATTTTTGGCTTTAATTATTGCTTAGGCTTGCTCTATGGGGTTTTAAGTGCGCTATTACTTTTTTTCAAGTACTCAGAGTTGCTAAAAGAGGCATACAAGAACTTTACTGAGAATACAATTAATCCTAGTCATTTTCAGCTGTCGCAGATCACTGTATCTACATGTTTTTGTTTGTTTGATACTTTATGTTTGACATGGATATAGCATTTACTTATAAATGTTCAGATTTCATGCAGAACAGAAGAACCTGGAGACATAAAATAAAATAATACTTCAATCTATTTTAATTTTTTTTATTACATTTTTATTATATATATATATATATATATATATATAATTTTTTTTTAATCTATTTATTTATTTTCAGTATGTTTTTTATTTGAGCAGTTAATTTAACCTAATTTAGTGTAGATTTGTATTTTATATTTTTTCAATGCGTGTGTTTTTGTTTTGTGTCATATTTGGTGCATATTTTGTGATCTATATAGTATAATATAAAATAGCAATATGGTGGAAAATACATTTATTACTGACATTTTATATTGGCAAAAATTAATATGATGATATGTTGCTGCGTAAATCAATGAGATAACAGTGTAACAGATTGCTTGCATAAAATGGTTTTAAATATCATTGTGAAAATATCTGACAATAATATCTCCTATAGTTATAAAATGTTTCAAATGGTTAGCTTTATATGCATGAAATAAAATGGATTAACCCCTTCAGACCTGAATTATGTTCCAAGTTTCTGAAAAATGTAAAAATATGTTTTCACAGTTCTTGAGGCTCCTATAAATGAGACAAAATTATAATAATAGAAATTCAACACCCTTTAAGTATATATATTTTTAGTCCATTTGAATGGACATCAGGTTTGAACAGTTGTACTTCCCGAACATTATACCAACATAAAATACAAAATAAACATACATGATTGTTGGTATAATCTTGAAATTCATTCATTCATTCATTTTCTTTTCGGCTTAGTCCCTTTATTAATCTGGGGTCGCCACAGCGG
>CAIGQV010000919.1:10791931-10807436 GCA_903798115.1 Danio jaintianensis
AAACAGGTTTTAATAAATCCGTTTTTTAAAAGTCGGAAACAAAATGGCGTTTTCATTGAGCTTCACACACTTGGTATTCATCACCTGTTGTAAATAACAGACTGAATACAGGTCAGTTTATCTGGAGACAGAGTTTACTCAAAAGTGTCACTGCCATTGAGGGAATTGCAATGACCCACAGTCAAAATGGGCTTCATAAGTCATCCATAATCATTTCAGACTAAAGGGCACACTCAAAAAATGACATTCGCTGTTTGTTCAAACTACTTATTTAAAATGAGCTGAAACGACACAAAAACAAAAGTTTTTTTGTGTCAACGTAATTGTTTTATGTTCAATCCACTTCAATTTGTAAGCATTAGGTTAACTTAATTCCTTCATGTTGGGTTAGGCTTAGGTGATCTCCAATGATCTCCAATCTTTTACTTCTACAAATTACTATTATAACTTAACCAATTCTCTCTTTACTAAACCAATTTTATCGGCCTAAATCCGATTACTACAGACACCAGATTCATAACTGCATTACCAGTATGTCATTTTAAAATTGTGGATTTGTTTTCCCATTTATTTATTATTATTATTTTTTAATATGTTGTTTTTTTTTGTTATTTAATCAAATAATTCATTAGTTTCTAGCGTTTTTCGATAGCATTGTGCCATGTATGATTTTTAAATGTGTGGATGGACCAGATATACTTTCTGGTCATTTATTTATATCTGTAATATCCAAAACAACTTACCACAGAGTTATGGGATCAGAAAAATCAATATCAAATGTCAATAACATTTTTTAGATTTTAATTGAGGGAAATGAACATCTGTTATGGATGTGACCAAAAACGTATACGAGGTACAACAAACTTTGTCGAAATTCTGTGAATTAAGTTGCACAACCCAAAAGAAACAATGCTAATCAAAAGGAAAAGAGTTGTCCCTCTATAGAACAAAAATGATTGATTTTATTTAAAGGGCACCAATGATGAAAATCAACTTTTGTAAGCTGTTTGGCTTATAACCTTGTTTGGCTTATAACCTGGGCTATAACCTTGAGCTGTGTCAAGATTATAGTGTGTCCACTGTCATATTGGAGTGATATAATCCCAACAAGTCTCTTTTTTTTTTTTTTTTTTTTTCCTGACGTTAAAATAGAATCCAAATCCCAGTGATTCTGAGGCCCACCGCAACGTGACGTAGGAGTGCGGTTTCCCCTCCCGCTGAATTGATTGACAGGCACCATGTTCCACAGAATTTTTTTTTGCAAAGAAACTGAGATTAAAATATCTGTTCAACTCTGTGATTTTTAAGTTTAAAAACATTTTTAAAACAGAGCATGTTTGTAATATAGACAGTAAAATCGCTATGTAAAGACTGATTTATACTTCTGCGTCAAGCGCACGCGTATGGTCCGGCGCAGCCTTCGCGCGGTCACATAGCCCTCACTTTGGCTGACGAAGACGCTCACACGCACCTCTCAAAAAATGTAACTACACACCACAACGACGCGTATTGCAAGCTCTGTGATTGGTCGGCTTGGTAGCAGTGACAAGTGTGGGTGGTGCTGTGAGCCGCTGTGTACTGCAAATGACATTTGTGTGAGACTCATCATTTCAGAAAGGCTTGAATAGACTCCACCACAAATACATCAAATAAACGTACTTGGTATTTTTGACTAATGAGCTGTATTTCAGCTTCATTCATGTCTCTCGATCACTGACTGCTGTTTATCTACTGTAACGCAGAAGAAGCAGACACGCATATGGGAACGGTGGGCAGGGAGAAGCAGCTCATTTGCATTTAAAGCCACAGGCTACAAAAACAGCTACACTGTACTTAGACACCAAAATGGACAGATTCTGGAGGCTATAATAAATTATCTGATGAGTATTCTTGAGCTGATACTTTAGAGACACGTTCTGGAGACACCAAGGGCTTATCTTACATCTTGTAAAATATGTGCTCTTTAACATTTTTGCATTCATGAAGAAAAAAACCTTATGGAAGTGACAGATGTGAAATTGCCACTTGTGTGGTAAATCAAATACAATTGTTTGACAAACCTACACAGAAACCTACACAGAATACTTAGAAAGGGTTTTGCTATTTTGCTAAAAAATTAGTTTTTTATGACAAGGTTGACATTTGCATGGAATTGCTGTTCAGCATACGTCCTATTGAGTATTACATCAGGAACCCATCAGCTGTGTTGTAGAGCACCCCAGCTGATGCTAAAACCTCATGTTACCAGTACACTCCGTCCAGCACCTTTTGAATGTGGTCAGCTGACCTCAGCAGTGCTGGCCTTTGCAGAACGTGATCGGGGCAGCTCCGCTAGGAGACCTGGCACATCTCTCTGCCCCCTTTAGTCCTGTCCTGCTCCAGCCAGAGACTCGCGCCTCCTTCCTCACCCCCTGAACACCTCTTCTGCAGACCCCTGACTGGATATATGACCGATGCACGCCAATTCAGATAACACCACATCTATGACAACCTCAGGGATGGAGATTAAACACTGGAAAGAACAGGGTATATGCTTGTTTTTGCGCTAAATTGACTTTAATATTAACTAATGTACTTTTATTCTTTTATTTGGGGTTTTGTTTGTAGAGGTAAGCAAGTCAAACGAAGGATGTTTGCTCTGGTTTTGTGGTATTGCTTGTGAAGGTGCTTGTGGGAGAGAATGTTCTAGTCACGCTGAGTAAATGGTCCGGGGTGTCTTGATTGCAAAGCATATTGCAACGGCAAGCATTTATCCCTCAGCCAGAGAATGCTGTTGGCAAACATCCCGCTTGCCGCACAAATGCTGGACTGACTGCGTATTCTGCATTTGAAAATTAGATGAAGGATATATGATGCGCCAATTCAAAGTAATTTCTCACAATATGAGGACATGTCATTGCTAATTTTAACTGGTTTTATGTATCATTTGTGTGCGTTTGGGAGTCATGATGTCATTGCGTATTAGCAGGGCCAGACAGAATCTGTGTATATTTTTTGCTGATATTTTTTTTTTTAATGTGGAATGGTTTTGAGAGCATAGTAACTGAAAAGTTAAGACAGGAATTTTTTTTTATATAACTATATATTAGCTTAGCTAAGGTTTACATCGCAAATCCAATTAGATCCACTTGTTTGGTACAGAAAGCAAGTCTCTCATATAATATTTCTACTAAAAGACAGAAAATATTACTTTACAATAGGGCTGCAACTAACGATTTTGATAATCGATTAGTTGGGGGATTTTTATTTTTTTGATTAATCAGATTTAAAAAAATCTCTATATAGGTATTATTAATGTATAAAGCGTTCGTTAAAGAATGGAAAAGCCACATACCAAGTTTAATTGTTTAATTTTGACATTTTTAAACCTTTTAAATGAAAAAAAACCTTTTCTCTAAATATTCAAAATAGAAATAAACAAAAAGCAAAACAAGTATTGTACTCCTGTTATATTCGCTTTATGAAATTAGGACATAAACATGCTGACAATAAGATATTAAGAAGCAGTATTTGTTGAAACATATCAAAAATATCAAAACAAATATTTCTTTTTGAAACAGCAGTAGAAATCAGAACAACAGGGGCGCTTTCACTGCTCAGTGCACAAATGTAATGTCATTAGCATTCGCTGAAGACCACAACATTGGGTTGGACCCCCTTTTGCCTTCAGAACTGCCTTAATCTTTCATGGCATAGATTCAACAAGGTACTGGAAATATTCCTCAGAGACTTTGTTCCATATTGACATGATAGCATCACGCAGTTGCTGCAGATTTGTCGGCTGCACATCCATTATGCGAATCTCCCGTTCCACCACATCCCAAAGGTGCTCTATTGGATTGAGATCTGGTGACTGTGGAGGCCATTTAGTACAGTGAACTCATTGTCATGTTCAAGTCTGAGATGATGCACGCTTTATGAGATGGCACGTTATCCTGCTGGAAGTAGCCATCAGAAGATGGGTACACTGTGGTCATAAAGGAATGGACATGGTCAGCAACAATACTCAGGTAGGCTGTGGCGTTGACACGATTCTCAATTGGTACTAATGGGCCCAAAGTGTGCCAAGAAAAAATCCCCCACACCATTACACCACCACCACCAGCCTGAACCATTGATACAAGGCAGGATGGATCCATGCTTTCATGTTGTTGACGGCAAATTCTGACCCTACCATCCAAATGTCACAGCAGAAATCGAGACTCATCAGACCAGGCAACGTTTTTCCAATCTTCTATTGTCCAATTTTGGTGAGCCTGTGCGAATTGTAGCCTCAGCTTCCTGTTCTTAGCTGACAGGAGTGGCACCCGGTGTGGTCTTCTGCTGCTGTAGCCCATCTGCCTCAATTCGACGTGTTGTGCGTTCAGAGATGCTCTTCTGCAGACCTCGGTTGTAACGAGTGTTTATTTGAGTTACTGTTGCCTTTCTATCAGCTGGAACCAGTCTGGCCATCTCCTCTGACCTCTGGCATCAACAAGGCATTTGCGCCCACAGAACTGCCGCTCACTGGATATTTTCTCTTTTTCGGACCATTCTCTGTAAACCCTAGAGATGGTTGTGCATGAAAATCCCAGTAGATCAGCAGTTTCTGAAATACTGAAATACAACAACCATGCCACGTTCAAAGTCACTTAAATCACCTTTCTTCCCTCTTCTGATGCTTTATTTTAACTGCAGCAGATCGACTTGACCATGTCTACATGAAATTTGCATTAACGAGCAGTTGGACGGGTACCTAATAAAGTGGCCGATGAGTGTATGTATAATGGGACATTTTAACATACCTTTAACATCGTACCTTTTTAACATCAAATTACAGAATCTAAATGACCTTAATAATAGAAAAGTCTTTGTCCCTTGACAGTGTTTATGGCTATTTACATTACTATGCTGTTGTATTATAATTATAGGGGATCTCAATAATATTTAAAATTGAGCATAAAATTGTCCCAATAATATCGCTTATCACAACCATTTCTGTGACAATATATCGCACAACAAAAATTCTTTATCGTGACAGGCATATTCTGTGGTGCTCTGGAGGGACTGTGGAGCCATTTAAATTGTTTATGTAAGTTGGCACTGATTGTGACAATGAAATTAAGCTGGGGGCATGTAATGGAGCATGACGTCTGACATAAACTTTTGTGAACCCCTGTGAATGTTGGCTTATCACTGGGTTTCCTGGAGAGACACACCTAGGGTACATAGTGTCTGACTTTAGACCTGTGAAATATGTGCTGATAAGATCAGATTTGGCCATTATGAATGGTTTCATTTCAGACTGTCATTTCATTTTTGGGGACTTCTCTCTGTTTGAGTTGTGTAATTCATATTTTGTGTTTGAGGCAGTTTATTAGTGGTGGTTTTCAGCCTTTTTGTCTTGATATTTCTGTTTTAATAAGAAATTTGATCATTAGCACTACTATTTATTCAAACATTATGCTTAGAATTTTATTGTAGAACTTTTATTTTATTTAAAGAAATTAATACTTTTTGCCAAGAAAGATTAAGATCAATATATAAATTGATCAAAAGTGACACAATGTTAATCAAAAAATATTTAAAGTTCATTTTATTATTTTTAAGAGCCTTTTTTTTTATTCCCCAATGAAAACAAAAATCACTTTGTACAAAAAATATAAGATGATAAATAATAAATTTAAGCACGGCTATTAATAACGTTAAAAATAATCAAAGACATAGATAAATTAGTTTTATGGCAGCAAATAGGCATATTAGATGGATTTTGGTAGGAGTGTGTTTTTTTTGAAGACTGAAGTTATGACAGAAAACCGCTTTGGGTCACAAAAATAAATGCCTTTTTTATTATAAAGTTTCATAATGTAACTGTTTTGACGTAATATCTTCAGCCTTGAGTATATTACTAGTCTACTTTCAAAAACACAGTTATTAAAATGATTGAATAGTAGTGTGTGTTAGATGTTTGTCTACAGTATAGCAGTATATAATGCTGAACATAAAAGTGAAAAGCTGTGGTTGTTATTATTATTATTATTATTATTATTGGTATTGAGGTATTTTTTTTTTAATTGATTTCAAAATCAGTTAACAATAAAAGATTGCAGCAATGATGAAACTTAGAACATTAGAAAAACTACAGAAATGGTGTTACATTATGCATATTACATGTTAAAGAAGAGAAAAATATTAGTAAAAGTAAAAAAACAGATGGAAAATTATATAAGGTTATATACATTGGAAGCCAATTTTGACTTAATTTTTAGTTATTTAATTTTTGCCTGTTTGAAGATACAATATATGATTTGGTCAACTAAAAAATAGCCTACTTGAGGTTACTTGCTTATTATTTTTCTTTTTTCCATTTATGTATTTATTTTCATTTAACGGCATATAACATTTTACAATAAAAAATTACATGTCAGGGGGGTGAAACTTTGCTCATGATCCTGGACTTGTGACTTTTATTATTTAAAAACTCAAACCGCAATTTCTCGCTGCGGGACTTTTGTTTTGGAATTTGACCGGAACTACAATTTGTCACCGGAGTGGCGTGTTTCTCGTGTGTTCTTGGCCCTGGCTGTCTGATCGCAGATGAGCGAGATGGATTCCAAACAAGGTTAGTCAGTGACTGACACCGTTTAAACGGTCTGTAATTGCGTCCCTCGTCCGTCAGTCAGAGGAGATTTGCGTGCATTTATTCTGCAGCGTGTGTGTAGAAGCACTGTCGTAGATTTTGGATTAAATTCTGATGATAAAATGCATTTTGTACTGAAAATGGTGCTGATAAGGCCGCACCACTAGTGTTTCAGACGTGCATTATAACTGTATAAGTAAGCATTTGTAGCATTCATAAGCTGACTTGTATGCGTTATGCGTTTGTCTTCTAAAGTGTTACTACTTTGTGAAGTGTTCGGTGTTGATAAGCTTATGCAACGGTCGTTTGGCAGGAGTACAAGAGTAAAGGCAGCATGTTCAGCTCAGCAAACCCAAGAGTTATTGATTAAATCACGTTAAACTAACTTTTTTATATTTAAATGGATGATGTTTGTCTTTAGAAATGCAAAGAGAGAGAACGCAGCCCGTGTATACAGCTTTATTGAGGTAAAGTTGGTTTTATATTCGCACATTCGTTCATTTGAACGCTCCCTATATTGTTTACCACGCTAATTTTGAATATTGGGTCTGAAATCTCATGCAAGTATGACTTCAAAACAACATTAGCACCATTTAATTGACTGAACAATGTTGTACTTTGATAGACATTGGTTATTAATATGATTTCCCTGTTTAGAATTTGCATATAATACTTTTCAGTTTCATATTATTAGAGAGAATGTGTGAATATGAAACCAACTTTACCTCAATTACTGGGTTGCCATGAACTCTGATCAGTTATATTGGCACACATTGTAGATTTGGTTTAATTATTGAAGGGTCCTTGACTGACTGACCGCAGTTTGTCCTATTTTTATCCTCCATCTAGCACGGACTGACTAGGTTTGCTGTAAAGGGAGAGCTCAACATTATTGCACTTTGAAATATGGCATTGATGTGACCATTACTTTTTTTTTGTTCTGAATTAATGTGATCACACATAATTTGTGTATTTAAATGATCTGCTCCATATGCTCACCTGCAAACCCACCATTATTCATAGCAGAGCTCTTAATAATGCGTTAATAATCTTTCATGTTCTTCAGCTTAAATATTGTTCATTTTTTGAAGTGTAAATGTTCATATTTGGAGTTTTTAATCTTTATTAAAAACACTTATCCAAGTTATTTGTCATTTTTGTAACCAACTACATTGTAAACAAATGACTATACTAATACCAAAGAAATGACAATAATGGTGTGTGTGTATATATATACAGATTGTTCTGTGTGATTATATGTGAATGTTAATCATAGTTGTATAAAACCACTTTACATGACCGATTTAGTGTAATCTACATTAAGTCATCCTTAACAGATTAACTATAATGAATATATCCTAATATATTTACAAATCTCTAAACATTTCTCTCTTTAACTAATATACTGTGGACACTAAATGACGTGAAGTAAATGTAAAAATGTCAACAAAAAAAAAGTTACAATGTTTAAGCATTTAAACTCATTAAATTAACATAATTTGTATCAAAAGTAACAAAATAAAGATGTATATAATATCTAGAAAAGTTTTATTCATGCACTAAAGGGATGATTATTCCAAAAAATGTACTCATGAAGTCCATCATTACTCATTAAGTCACCCTCAAGTGGTTACAAACCTTTGAGTTTATATTTTTCTGTTGAAGACAAAAGAAGATATTTTCAAGAATGTTAGAAGCCAGTAACCATTGACTTTCATGGACTTACCAGGAAAAATAAATAATATGGAGGCTAATGGTTACTGTTTTTTTAATATCTTTCAAAATAGCCTAATATTTTGTGTTCAACAGAAGAAAGAAACTCAAATTTTAGGATGAGTAAATAATGACAGCATTTTGAATTCTCTTTAACATGAATGGCATAAACTAGGAGAAAAAACAACAACTTCTGTGGATAGAAAAAATCTACAATGTTTAAATTCGGTCAATTAAAGTGTAATTTTAGCATTTAAATTATGCTCCATGTTATGATAATTCATTTAGCTAATAGTGACTTGCCACTAATGAATTCTCCATCACATCTTTGTTGACTTCATGCACTAATCTTATTTTTTCACTGGTAAAATGAGACTTTTGTCATTATAAGATTCCCTCTTGCATTATATTCAACATTGTATAGACCATTTTAAGGGGTGTAAACAAAACAATGGTCCCAGTATATTTCCTGTTACATTTTTTTAATTTCTACAGCTTCCAAGAATCCAAAAAGAGCCACATGTGGATAACTAATGTCGTGACAGCTGTTTTAACATTAAGTTATGATCGAATTGGCTCGTTACAGTTACGAGATAGTTTGATAACAAGCAGGAAATGTTCATGGGCCAATGACATCACCACATTGAAATGGTCTAAAGGCTAGAGTATTTATACTGACCCAGTAAACGTTTATTTTCATGCACAACACTTTGTGTTCGATATAAAAGTAAAAACATCAAATGCTTGTCATAATTATAACTCTAAAATGCGATATGATCCTTTAAATGGTGCGTACTTTTGGTTTCACTTTCACTGCCTAGTGCGCTTATGTCATGGCTGCCGTAACTTTGAGGGAAAAAAAAAAAACACATGCAAAACATGCTTCCTCTCAAACAATCGCTCTGTGCAACAGAACGTATTTTACAACTTTATTACCTGTTATTCACAGCCTATGCAGGTTCTGTTCACTAAAGTAGACGTCATTGACAGGCCTCTCGGTATTAAACAAACAATGCATCAGCTCATGTGTGATTTCACGGCCATGAATACGTCATTAAATTAAGACCGAAATGACATTTTTGGGTGAATTATACCTTACAAATACAGTATGTGATACTTTTAACACCATTCGGAGGTTTCCTTGTTGCTGAGCAACGTATATAAAACAATGTGAAGACTTGTGCGATCGCCTTTACGCTTCTCTCCTGACCTTCAATATATAATTGGCTGAATCGTAGAAAAGCTGAATTAAAATCATGCGTAGGGTTGAATTGAGATCACGAACTTTCTTTTTTCGATTAATCGTGCAGCCCTGATTGTGGCGATATTATTTTGTCATTCTGGCATTATATAATGAGTGGCATAAAATGGGCTTAAAATTACAATAATATCGATTATCGCAATATATTTTGGTGCAATAACAGAAAAATAGATATTGTGACAGGCCTAGCTGATGTAACTCTTCCTCTCTCTTGTCTCCAGTGGTGGAGCTGCTGTATTGGCGAGATCTGCAGAGGACGGGGGTGGTGTTTGGAGCTGGTCTGTTACTGCTGTTGTCCCTCAGCATGTGCAGCATTATCAGCGTCCTCTCCTACGTGGCCCTGGCCCTGCTGTCCGTCACCGTCTCCTTCAGGATATACAAAGGCATTTTACAGGCTGTTCAGAAGTCAGAAGACGGGCACCCTTTCAAGTGAGAGACTTCAAAACATTATATTGGAACATCTTCGTTCTCACGTGTTTCCATGCCTTGTTTTGTTCACTATGTGTCGCCAGAGTGTAAAACGGTTAGGATAATCCTGCTTTGATCAGTTTGTGTTCTAGTTTCATGTAAGCAGGCAGATCTGCGGAGCTTATCTTCTGGGCTTACACGAGGTGCTTATGTTTAAACTACACTCGGTTGGGTTTGACTTGCGGCCAAACTTTTTAAGCCTCAGATGTGAAGGGGAATAGTGCTGCACAATATATTGCAGAATTATTGCGATTAGTAGTGCTGGGAAAAAGTTAATTGAGATTAATTGCATCCAAATTAAAAGTTCGTTTTGACCTAATTAGGGTTTTCACGATACAAAAATTTTTAAAACGTCCATTTCATGTGAACATTTGAGTGTTGCTGAGCACGTTCTTAAACAGCGCTGATTTGCTATTGTGTTCATGTGCTCAACAGAAATGACTGTGATTGGCCGTGAAGGTCATCAGTTCACTGAACTCAGCACTGTTTATTGTGTGTAACCACAGATACAGGGACACTGGAGTGTTTCAAAGTCACGTCGATCAGCTGGTTGGTCTATAAGCTGACATACGAGCGATCCGCTGATAAATCGTAGCTTTAAACACTCCAGTGTTCCTGTATCTGTGGTTACACACAGTAAACAGCGGTGAGTTCAGTGAACTGATGACCTTCAAGGCCAATCACAGTCATTTCTGTTGAGCACGTGAACCCAACGGCAAATCAGCGCTGTTTAAGAACGTGCTCAACAGCGCTCAAATGTTCGTGGGAAATGGACGTTTTAAAAATTTCAGTACCAATTGGTATCGAATTCAGTATCCAGTCGAATTCCAGTATCGTGACAACCCTAACGGATCTATTATGGCGCAATCCCAATTCTTTTTTTGTACCCGTACCCCTTCAAAATTTACTCCTAAGAAATGGGACACCACTACAACACCTGCACACGTCATCATATGTCATCGCGATCTCTTGCTTCATATGAGATTGACGATTGCGACTGCTGTAGTTATTCCAGTTGAGTTATTTTTTTCTTCAGGAAATTCCTGAAGGCATATATCATGTTATCATAACAATATAATGTGGCAATAAGATCGTAACCGTACTGTGTATTTACACCGTTGCCATATTCATCTATGTAAACACACAAAAAACAGCATTAACATTATAGCAGACACTGTAAAAAGGTCAGTCCCAGCCACTAGACTTTTCTGACTGGGTATTCGAGTGTCATCGAGTGACAGAATGTTGTGGGACTACTATATACGAGTTATTATTAGGGATTATAGATAATGAAATTTAGCGGTTTTTATTTTTAAAAGCATGACGGTAAAACACGAACATCATTGTGCATCTCCTGACTTCCGTGTGCAGCCACGCTGCCGTTGTAGATGGTGTATTCTGGGAAATTTTCTTACCCCTTGGTTTTGAGTGTGGTCCTGAAAAATCTCTGTTTCAATGGGTATCTAGCCCTTCCCCTTAGCCCTACACCTTCAAGCTAAAGAGAATTAGGAAACCCCTACCCCTTCACGTGAACGTGCAAAATGAGGGGTTAAGGGGTAGAATTGGGATTGGGCCTATATCCTAAGTAATGTCATTATGACAATACTCAACAACAGTATTGCATATTTTTCCAGTACCGTGCAGCCCAATTTTTTTTGTACAACAACAAAAAAATCTGACTGCTTAAAGTTGTTTTAAAACTCAGGTGATCTCTGCAAATCTCTGAAAGCCTGTTAAAAACTGTTCTTTAGTTTGATTTAAACTGCTAGGCTCTTTTCCAAAACCAAGTGATTTGCTTTGCCGTCTACTGCATAGTCAGCTTAAATCGAAAGCAACATCCTAATTGAAATGGAACCTTATAAATGGTCAGCAACTCCCTGGCTGCTCATTAAGTAACTAATAGTAAAGTGATATGGTCTTTTAGAAAAACTACAATTACAATGTGGAATTTTTCTTAATTTTCCATTGGTTGGGATGATTTTGTAGGGTAAGGCATCTGCATAAAATATACAAAATAAAATAAAGCGCAGATGAAAACAATAGAGCAAAGGTAAAATAATAAATGTAAAATGGCACCAAATAGTGTTCATTGTATAAATTGAACCCAGCTAAAGTGGTGAACTTTTTTTATTTTATTTTATTTTAATTTTATTATTATTATTTTTTTATAATTTCTTGTGGCCAAATGGTTTGAATTTGTCACAGGCCTTAAAAACACATCAAAATGAATCTTTTGCACCGTTAGAACCTATTAGATTTGGTTATATTAATACCACCACTATTGCAGATTCGTACATTGCAATATCAATGCTGAAACTATATACTGTCCAGCCCTATTTCTGAATCAGTAATTTGTGACATTTAAAATAGCTTGATGGAAATGCAGAGATGGACAAAGTCTTCAAAATTTGCTTTGTACACTAAGATGAGTAAATAAAATGTGATTTGAACACTCTAATTAAATTCTTTGATGCGCAACACACATGACGACGTCAACAAGACACCACTATAAAGTACTTTTAGGAGCTCCATTATAGGAACTAGCCACCAGGCCTGTTCCCGAGAACTAAGGTGCTGTTAACACTACTGCGTTTTTGTTTTAAAACGGCATTTTAGAAAGCATACACTCCTCGTCCAGACTAGAGTTTTTCCTGTTAGTCCACATTATACTGCATAAGTGGGCCATTCACATATTGCGTCTAAAAGCGAGTGGAAAGCACAAGCTTGTTGCTTCCCTTACCATTCTCAATGTGCTTTGTGCACATGCTCCTTTGTCGTCTTTCGTTGCTAGGCGACCATCAACCGTTTTTTTCAGAGGATGAGACACTAACAAAACATTGCTGCAGCTCTTTATTTATCGAGCACTGCAGTCTTTGGGTGTTCTGTGTTTGTCTGAAGTAGTCTACCGAAATGTGTATATTCCATACAAAGTATGAAGCTGGTCAGTCAGTTCTTGTCATGTTACTCACGGTGCGCTTTTGGCATTCAGAAAAGTTGAGTAGATTTCAACTAGTTGCGCATGAAATGCACGAGTGCATCGCACCACGTGCATCTCGTCACTAGTGTGTTACTCCCAATTTACGTGTGCAAGCCCCACGCCTCCATAGGAAATAAACTTGCGTATGCAGAAGATGCAACATGTGAAACCCCTAAAACGTGAGATCTGGACCGTGCATATTTTGCCAGTAACTTGGTCTACTGATTGTATAATGGTCATTATAAGAGGGGCTTGGTGAATCAGAGAACTATACGCAATTGTCCACTCTAGAAGAATATTTTTGTATATTTTATGCAGATGCAGAGATCGGTCGTAGTTAGTAGTTCAGTTGGTCTACACTTAAAGGCTGATTTAAACCTTTGAGTCAAGCTCACTTGTATGGTCCGGTGTCAGTCATGGCGAGGGCTATGTGGCTGTGCGAAGCCTCTCAAAATATGTAACTATGCATCACAATGACACGTAGCGCAAGCTCTGTGATTGGTCAGCTTGGTAGTGGTGACGAGTGTGGGTGGGGCTGAGAGCCGCGAGCCCGATGGAGCGATTTGTTTACAAGTGTCAAGTCCCGTGAAGGAGCTTCAGATGGAAACCTTTTTGTGTTTACCTTATGATTAAAGTTGTTGCACGTCCGCCGGTTCCTGTCTGAGTTTTAGCTACTTGTACATAAAGGTAGCATTCAGAAAAAAACAAAACATCAACGAAGAAACTCGACACAGAGGAATATAAAAACCTACTGCCAGCTAACGTTTCGGAAGTGTTATTGCAGAGCAACACAAACAGCACGCAGAAGTATAGATGCACGGCTACGCGCAAGGCATGTGCCGTGGGTCACGCCGATCACTCGACGCAGAAGTATAAACCAGCCTTAAACGGAACACCAGCATTTCCAAACTAAAACAGGGTGTTTTTAAAATTTTAAAAATGCTCTGTTTTCTCGGGTGGATGCCAGGTGTGGTCACCAGGTGTAACTGCAACAAAATGTATTGGTTTTAAAATGAAAACGCACTAGTGTAAATGGCGCCTAAATTATGTATCTGATGTATGGTTAGCTCAGTATGTTCATGGATTAAGGAAAAACCCTCACGGAAAAACCTCTCTTTTCTTGCAGGATGTACCTGGATAAGGATACCGCACTCCCGGCGGAGATGGTTCATAAGTACAGCGACTCGACTCTGGTGCACATCAACACCGTTATTAAAGAGCTGCGACGACTCTTCCTGGTGGAGGATCTGGTGGACTCGCTCAAGGTTTGTTTGTTTTCTAGCAGACCAGTGGAAATGAAAACCTGATCGTGCTCTTTTCTGCTCAGGCTTTTTATATTTGATTTGGGGCTCTATAACTGCTCTCAGGGTGAAGATTGGAAAATAAATCTGCTTGTGGTGTTCTTTTTCATGAGGCGGGTGAACAATAATGCCTTTGTAAGCGGTAGAGTTTATGCTGAATCTAATATAAAGTTTTTTTTTTTTTTTTTCTCCCCCTGAAACATTTGCCTTGAAAGAGGCCTTTATTATCCAAAAACATACAGCATACAATATGAAAACTGGTATTCATGTCAGATGTTGGGTTATCAGATGCACAGGGTTATGCATGTTATAATCTGGATATTTGGACATTTTTTTTTAAATAATCATACTTGCCTGGATGTTTTTTTGGTTAATGTTTGTTCAGCAAGTATTAAACCTTATGTTTGGGAAAAATGTTGAAGAAAATACAAAGTTAAAAATTGTTATTTTTTTTAAAATAATTAACAATTAAAATGAATAATAATAATTTTTAATAATTATCAATTAATTATTACTAAGAAATAATAATTACATGGATTTTTTTTTCTTTAATACTTTGAATTTCCATTCCAGTTGTATTTGTTGGAAGGTTTTGGTGGTCAGGTTTGGGGTGTTTGGTCATGTGTTTCGGGGCAGGTCATGAACGGCTCCACAAAGCAGTCTTTGTTGATTAGGCTGAGGGGATTTGGATTGAGCTCTGATGGGATAGAAATGGTGCCAATGAGCCCGACCTGTCTCTCGCTTTCTCTGTCTCTCTCTCTTTCAGTTTAATTCAATTCAAAAGAGCTTTATTGGGATGACTTGTCAAGTATTGCCAAAGCATTGCATCTCTCCCAGCCAGTAGCTCTTTTTGAAGGGGCTGGGGAGGTAAATAGCTGGAATACACTGTGCAGCTTCCAATGCATAGTTTCTGCAGTGCCTGTCTGTCCATGCTGGGAGCGTTCCAGTTCTGATGAGTTGGCCATTCAATCAAGAGTACCATTTCAATGCATTTAGTTTCGCTGTTGGGGTGAATAAAATGTAGTGGTGTACTAAAATGTCTGTAACTGGGAATCAATTATATTAATGTAGCATTTTTAAAGTGCCCCATCATGCTATTTAAAAGTTCATGGTTTACATTTAAAGGTCTCTAAGACTAGGTTTACATAATGCCAATATCGAAAACA
>CAIGQV010000919.1:10830612-10863723 GCA_903798115.1 Danio jaintianensis
ATATATATATATATATATATAATATAAATGCAGATATGTTCAGCTTCCCATTCACAAAAAAGCTTAAAGTTAATAAAACATAAAACGTTTTTTTTTCTACCTTTTTTTTTTTTTTTTTACCAAAAAGCAACAAATATGATTTTATATGAAATTCAATGTTTAATACAATGTAATTAGATGTTGAACTACTTAGATAATGTTAGTTAGATAATTAGATATTGTGATAGATGTTATATGTGGTTTGTGTTACAGTTTATATTATCTATATTATATTATTAATTCTCCTGTGTAGTTATTATATAGTTAGGGTTAGCTTGAGAATTAGGTTTAGAGTCAGTTGCATGTAATTACTCATAATTTATTGTTATGACTATAGTATGTGTTTGACAGATACTGTATAATAAGAATTGGTAACCCTTTAATTTACGCACAAATTCCCACTATTAACCACCGGCTTATTACTTATTATTAAGTTATTGGTTGTTTATTAGTATGTGTAAAGTGTGATCTTATTGTACATCCCTAATCAAACCCAACTACCAGCTCAGTATTTATTAATAAGCAGCAAATTAGTAGTTTATTGAGCTAAAAATCTTAATTAATGGTTTGCAAAAATTGTACCTTAAAATAAAGTGTGACCAAATATTTTAATATAAAGCAGTGACTCATTTTTTCTGTAGTCATGAAGATGATGATTAATGATGATTAATGTTTTGACCCAATTTATTATACTGAAAATATAAGGTTGAGTGCATTGCATTGGATACAGTATTCTGTATTTTGCTCACACATACTGATAATATGCCATTCCTCCATAGCCATTGGGAGTGTTTATGTTGCATTATACCACTTGGTGTCAGTGTGTTGGTTTATGTTTTAGCATGATGCGCTTTTAGCATTACCGTCTGCCTGTTTGGCCACTCCAGAAACAGTTTGTCTTTGTTGAAGGCTCTCCTATTGCTCATGACAGGTGTGTATGTGTGCGAGTGTGTGTGTTTGAACAGCCTAACTCATTCTTTCACAGGTACGCCTCATTACTGTCTGTGTGAGCAGAGCTTGATGTATCAGCTGAAGAACTGTGTGAAGAGTTATGAGCTCCAACTCCATCTCCTCTCCTCCTCTTGGCTGTCTTTATCACCCATCACCACTGTACCGTCTGCAATGTGTGTGTGTGTGTGTGTGTGTGTGTGTGTGTGCATGGCCGTTGTCAGTCTTTGAACATTAGTGAAGTCTGGGGGTTATGTAGTTTTGTTTCAAATAGCAATATTTGAAATTTTTTTTGCTGTAATTTGCTCTGTATGAACATTTAATGAATTTTAGCCAACCCGGGCTCATTCTGATTACGTACTTCTATATACATTTCTGCAGAGCGCCAAATACGTCCCAGCAGCTACGTTTTTTTGCAGTTATTGTTTTCGCAAATCCACCAGAGGCCACGGTGTATGCTTTTTAAGATCTCAAATTTCTCTTGCGAGTGCCATTCGCGCCTGCTCTTCTTGTGTAAATCCACCAGAGGCCGCTACTGACTGAATGACTGACTGACTGACCGATCGACTGACCCACCCTCCTCCTTCCCTAAACCCAACCAATAGTGTTTTCAAAAGCACAGATTGACTCGCCCACCCACTTCCCTAAACCCAACCGACAGGTTTAAAAAGCAATGCAGAAAAAGAAAAGCCCTCGCCTGATTTTTACCACGTTGTCAGATTACCACATTCTCACTCTGTTATTTACTTGTTTATTTTATGGCTTGTTTTTGTCTTACCCACTTTCTGGAACCATTCTTCGCCGAACTCGAACCACGTTGTCGTGGTCAACTCCTCTCTGCGTCTCAAGTCCGCCAATGTACATGGCGAGCTACTGGACAAACTGATAACAGCGGAAAAGCCGTCCATATGGAGGTAAGAGGTCAGCTGGTAAGCGTGAAAAGGAACGGCGTCATACCGCCCCGTAGTGTTCATTTTAAAGACTTAAAAGAAATGAATATAGGGCTAAGTTTTTAGAATGAGCCTATGTTGGGTATACCCACTGACATCCATTTTTCCTACTATGGAATTTAATGGGTGGCAGCAACCAGCATTCTTCAAAAATCTTCTTTTGTGTTCAACAGATGAAGGAAACTCACAACAGAGTAAATTTTAACAATTTAAATCCTTTTAATTTTGGAGTGAATTATCGCTTTAATATAGCAACTGGCGATGCGGTGTTGCCAGGTATTGCTTCAAAATCCTAACAATTTTATTTTAATAGTCCCACTAAAGTAGCTTGCTAATAGGATACAGATCACTGCAAACTTAATCTTCTCGCTTTATTAACATTGTCATATTACGTATTTAAAACAAGTCAAAAAACATGATGCTTATAACTAAATGTGGCAACACGGCAGAGCCTTTACATACTTTGCAAGTTCATTGAACTTCAAATTTTACATTTGAACAGGAACATTTACCTCATAGCTGGCTACAGGCCTATGTGTGTTAGTTTATGTGGTTTACGAGGACACAAAATTATATAATTACTATATACTATAACTATACTGTATACCATTATACTAAGACTTGAATAATGACAATAAGGATATGACCTAGTTGTACTCTATTAAGTCGGTTTACAAGGACATGCCTTTTGTCCTCATAAATCAATCCAAATGCTTAAAAATCATACTTAATGGGGTCTTTTGACATTCCAAATTTTCCACAGGTTTCCTGAAAACGTTGGGGTTAGGGATAGGAGTAGGGTAAGGCTATATAATGAGCATTTTTTACTATATAATATACTTTACGCTTATGGAAAGTCCTCATAAACCATATACAAGTATGTGTGTGTGTGTGTGTTTGTGGGCCATCCAGTCCCCTGTGTGTGTGGCATGCCTGTCACTGGGTCTGTATGCTTTTTCTTTATCGTCTCTGACCTTCAGAAGGTCACCGCTGCCGGGCAGACGCCGCTTCATGCCAAACCCTCCCTCTTGCCCTTTACATTCACCTGACTGCTGGTGATCTGTTTTGTTCAGTCTTTAAATAATCAATACAAATGAACTGAACGAAGAGCATTCATAAACATAAGCCTGAGTGACAAAACCAGAGCTCATTTATAATGTGTGTGTGTGTGTGTGTGGCAGTGACCTCTGGGTTCTTGCCGTTTGGGGTCTGATTGAAACCGAAGCAATCAACAGAGCTTTTATATAATGTTTAGTTATGGGTCAACCCTCTTATTATTGTGTATAATAAACAAGTAATCACTAAAAACAGAAATTTGTAGAAATGACGTGTTTTTAAACACCCGTCATGGCATGACCTTTATCACAATGTTTATAATGTCAAACACTGTTACTGTAACCTGTTTACCCCAAACTGTAACTGCGCATTTTGGGGTAAACATAATTTATTTTTGTTAAATGCATTAATATTTTTGTATGTTTATAATTATTATTTAATTAAAATATTAACATTGGAATATTTAATTACTAAAACAATTATTATTTTTGTGGGGAAATGTTAAGGCTACTTCAAGCTTGGCATAAAACCAGAACACGTAATTAAAAAAAGGAGGTTGAGGTTTATTTGAATTAACCACACAGCTCTATTTTGACTAATAAAACAGTAAAATTTTGCATTGATTTTTTTCTTTTTTCTAGAAAGGCATTGTATGGAATATCTATACTTTTTATCACTATTGATGAATTGTAACCTCATGGGCTGGTAAAGTGTCCATCAGATGTACTTATTTATGATGTGGATTCTGACATACGTCTTTTATCACATAATGCTTTAGCCTACTATAACTAAGAAGCAGCCTCTAACTTTTCACAATCTTTCACAAACTCCTTTGTTGTTTGCACTTTCAGAGAAATGATCAGTATCGCCATCTACAGGAAGGATGTAACAAACAGATCAGATGAGTTCATGTTAATAGACTTGTTTTTTTAAGTTACTTTAATCCTATCGGGGATCTGGGGAACGTCGTGGGGATGTTGCATTTTGTTTGGAAATGAAAACAGAGTTGACGTCAGAACCCAACGTCAGGCCGATGTCAATCTCCAACATCAAACCTAAAATCCGCTAAGTGAAGTTTCACAAACTAATTTCGAGAGGAGCACATGATATGATTGACTACAGCTGATCCTTATCGCTAATCATTAGCTAGCCTATCAGATCAATCCAAAACTATAACTATAAATATCCTGCCTAAACCTTATTACCTATCTTCGTTTTTGGAACCCCCCACCCCCCCACCTATATCCTTCCCTTCTCCCTCCTCGTCAATTTTATGATCGGGCAACACGGTGGCTCAGTGGCTGGCGCTGTTGCCTCGCAGCGAGAGGGCCAGAGGTTCAAGTTCTAATTGAGCCAGTCGGTACTCTCTGCGCAGAGTTTGCATGTTCTCCCCGTGTTCGCGTGGGTTTTCCCCGGGTGCTCCGGTTTCCTCCCACAGTCTAAAAACATGTACATAAACGAATTGTAATAACACTCACAAGCACTTAACGCATACATACTGAATCAATTAGATCCACCATATTAATCAAAGTATAGGTAAAAAAAAAATAATAATTAGAACGGGGGGCTCTCAAGAAATACCTGATCTCGTATCCCTCCTAATGCTCATTGACCATGCGGGAACCTTGGGCTCATCTATCTCCGAGCTCAGGGTTCTCTCCCGGGACAGCATGCCAAACCTGCTATCATAGTCGAGCATTATCTAAGTGTGAACTCTTGAAATGTCTAATAATGTTACAACTTGACGTTGTGTGGATGTTACCAATATGACATCTATTAGACGTTGGATTTTGGTTGCCATACCTGACAAATAAATGTGAGTATTTGATGTCAGTATGACGTTGGTTTAAGATGTTGGCTCGATGTTGGATTTTGGTCACTTTCCAACACAACCTAAAATCAACCAAATATCAACGTCACTTGACGTCATTATTGGACATCAAAATAAAGTTGTCCTTAGATGCTGGCTAGACATTGAATTTTGGTCAACTGACATCAAGATGTAAATCTAACCTAATATTAATGTCTTATGACGTTGTGTGCCTGCTGGGTAGTTTACAGCATTGTAGAGATACAAAGTCCAGTCTAAATTTGTCATTTGCAGTTCAAGCTTTCAGTTGAATAAAACTTTTTGTGTTATGTTGGTGGTCAATAGGCCATCATTGTGTGGATGTGAAATAAACATCAAGGTTTTGACATAAAATCGATTTCCATTTTTGACGTTTTTTAATGTCAATGTCAATATGATATCCTTTTTCTCATGTTTAATGCTTTGTGATAGTCTGATTCATCCCTATTTAGAGTATTTCTGCCCTCTGCTAATTTACCCTTTCATTTCCCCCTCTCTGTCTTTCTTTCCATCATCCTATTTTCTTTCTCTCCAGATGCTGAAACCACCTGTCTCATTACAACTGCAACGCCCTGTCTTATATTTTTCGCTTATATTAATTTACATCCAGTCCCTCGGGTACAATAAGCACCCAGTTTCTCACAGTCTACGTGATTGCATGTTGAATGTGTGCTATTGCCATTTCGGGCTGCGATGTAATAGACTGTGTTAAACACTCATAATCGGTCTCACTTACGAGGCGCTGAAGCGGATCAGAAAAGGGTCGCGCTCTGATTTCTACCTCTCAGGACCACACACACACACACGCCCACATTTTGCTGGAATTTACTGAAGTGTATGTTATACACTGTAGGCTGTGGTGGGCCTTGGGTATTGCTTTAGCAACCTGTCAGTGCTGATTTATTGAGATGGAGACGCACAGCTGGAAGTCACGATTGCTTGGGTGCAAAACAGAAATTAGATCAGGAGTCCATACAAACCTTTACAAGACAGCTGTCGGATGCATCTTGTACATGTGTTCTTTATATGCTCACCTGTTTTGAGCATGATAAAGTACTAAAATATGAGTGCAAGCAGGGGTTGGTGTGTTGTATGTGGTGGTTGGTCATGGTACAGTCTACTGTATCGAAAGGACAAACCCTCACAAAAAAAATGTTGGGTTCCACACAGTCGATTTGTGTTGGGACAACATGAATTAATTAAGTTAACTAAACTCAGTTTTTACAAATTTAAGTTGATTGAACATAAAACAATTAAGTTGCCCAACAAATTACAGGTTTCAGCTCATTTTAAATAAGTAGTTTGAACAGCAAACGCCATTTTAAGTGCTCTTATACACTCGGAAAAAAAGGTACAAACCCTGCTAACAATTTTTTGATACCAAAAAATTCTTCACACACTGGTTGTAACGAGTAGTTATTTGACATGCTGTTGTCTTTTTACTTGAACAAGTCTCTGCATTCTCCTCTGTCCTCTGGCATCAATGAGGCATTTTGGCCACAGAACTGCCACTCACTGAATGGCTGTGCATGTAAACCGCAGTAGGTCAGCAGTTTCTAAAATACTCAGAATGGCTTGTCTGGCACCATCAACCAATGTTATGTTCAGTGTCACCTAAATCACCTTTCTCTCCCATTCTGATGTTCGGTTTGAGCTTCAGCAGAGTGTCTCGGCCACGTCCACATGTCTAAATGTAGTATCAATAAATAAAGTGGCAAGTTATAAACAATATATTTCTTGCTGAAAAAAACCCTGCTTAAACCAGCCTAAGATGGTTAGCTGGTTTTAGCTGATTGACCAGCCTGGTTTCAGAGGAGTTTTGGCCATTTCCAGATTGGTTTTAGCCATTTCCATCCTGGTCTTAACTGGTCAGGCTGGGAAATGACAGCTAAAACCAGCTTGACCAGCCTGGATTAAGCTGAACATAGCCGGTTTTGACTGGCCTGACCGGCTAAGACCCTCTAAAACCAGGCTAAAACTAGCAACCAGCTTTGGCTGGTTTAAGCCGTTTTTTCCCACCAGGAAAATTCCCCAAAAATGTGACCTCTGAGCTCTCTGTTTATTTGACCACGTCTTTTCTTAACAAATCTTTCCTCCAAAATCAAACCATCATAATTTCACACAGCACCGTCTTCCTGAGACATTTTACAAAAGCTGAGCGTTAAAAACTTGCCTCAATAGTAGGATAGTATGCTTTGTTTACCTCCACCCGCAGTACTGCTCATGAACACAGGGTGGCACTGTTGCTCTTTAAAAGTCCAGCTCCCTGAACTCGCGCCACCAGACCATGAAGTCTCTCCCGTATTATCACTAGTTGTCTGTTATCTACTCTTGATCCCTCCTATTGTACTACTTTAAGATAAAGGTGGCGTGTGTCGGACAGCTATCATTCCATTGAATCTCTCAGATATGCTCAGGGTTTGACAGCGTGAAGGCTGTTAGCACAGAGAGAGAGGAAAACAGGAAGAGGAGGGAAGATTAACAGATGGCTCCATAACCGGGCTGTAATTGACCGGTGGCAACAAACCACCACAGCTCTCCTTCTTTTCTCGGCAGGTAGCCTCTCGTTCACACTCCAGCCTTCCCTGTTGCATAAATGTAGAGATGAAATGCATAAGTTTGTTGTGATGATGACCTCTTGTCCAATGTTCCTTCATCACTCAGTCATGACAGAGATATAGATTGTAACATGCTGTGATCATATCTGTGGCCAGCTTGTCAGTTACAAAGAAACATTTGCCTTTGAATTAGATATCTTTGTTGTGTCTCTTTTGTTAGTAGATGATAGGGTGTCATAGATGCTTGCCACGGGTTTGGTTTTTTTATCACCATTTTTAAAGCAGCAGAGGCACAAATCCCATGTTGTGAAAGATATTAGATGTGCTAGATAAACTATTGTCTCACTTAAAATTAACAGAGCATAAAAAAGTATCCAGTTTTAAGTAGTTCTGCTGAACCACATTCTCTTGTTAAGCCAATGAAATTCAGTTTTGATGTCAACGTGTTGTGTATGCATACAAGCAGTGGCGGTTCTAGCTTAAATGGCACCCTGGGCGAACCACCACATATACGCCCCTCAACTCCCCGACCAAACTTATAAATAGTTGCAAGGTTACATCTAGTTATAAAAAAAAAGGACCATTAAACATGTACATTCAAAAAAAAAAAAATTGTTTGTTGTTTTAGCCCATTCATTCACTCATTCATTCATTTTCTTTTCGGCTTAATCCCTTTATTAATTTGGGGTCGCCACAGCGGAATGAACCACCAACTTATCGAGCTACGGACAATTTAGCTTACCCAATTCACCTATACCGCATGTTTTAACCCAACTTTGGGCAAAATATGGACAAAACCATAATTGGGATTATTAAAAATATTTATTTATTATAAATAAAATTATTATTGATATTATTATTATTGTTATTATACAATTATTATTCTAAATAAATAACAGAAATCAATCCTAAATGTAACAGGAAAACAATGTAAAGACAAAGCTGGAGTGATATGCTAAGATCACTTAAGAAATATTTTGCATGAATAGTAATTATGGCGGGCAGCACAGTGGGTAGCGCTGTCGCCTCACAGCAAGAAGGTCGCTGGTTCGAGCTTCGGTTGGCATTTCTGTGTGGAGTTTGCATGTTCTCTTCTTGTTCGCGTGGGTTTCATGCGGGTGCTCCGGTTTCCCCCACAAGTCCAAAGACATGCGCTATAGGTGAAATGGGTAAGCTAAATTGTCCGTTGTGTGTATGTGTGTGAATGGGAGTGTATGGGTGTTTCCCAGTGATGGGTAGCATGATCCGCTGCTTAAAACATATGCTGGATAAGTTGGTGGTTCATTCCGCTGTGGCGACCTCAGATTAATAAAGGGACTAAGCCGAAAAGAGAATGAATAAATTATGACAATTCTACAAAATACAAAAAAATATATGTGCTTTTATAGAATTATCTGTTCATCTTAGACCAGACTCAAGGCCAAGAATTAATGTTATTAAGTCTTACTTCCCTGACCCATTATCCCTCCTTTCTGCTTCATAGCCATGCTTAGTCAAAATAAGATCATCATCATATTATATAAACTTTGTCAACTTGCAAAACACGCTGCATGTCGACACCTCGTGTTATAAAAGTAACATAAAAGGCTGTTACTCCGGTTTCACAGCGCATGAGCGGTGCATATTTTATCGGCGTGCATGTAAACAACTGGGATTCACACCGGGAGCAGGAGCAGTGCGTGTGAGGTGCGCGGGAATGCTTTTCTGTGCGCATGCGTCAGTTGGCTTTCACCAGCGTTGTTTCGGTTGCACATAGAGAATAACAAACTTGCGCATGCAAAAGACGCCAAATGTGAATGGCCCCTAATGTCTTTATTCTGGGATTACCTCTCTAAATTAATACATTTGCATAAAGTAAATCGTATCTTAAAGCTTACTGGGGCACAAATAATTTTTACTGGGGTACGTTTTTTTTTTTCTTTTTTTTGCACCGTCTCCCCGTGCTGCCCATATAGACTGATTTCACGCGGCCGCCATTTTAAAAGTGAAATCGAGGCTGCGGTGAGAAGAAACCTGGAAGTATCGCCTGGAGTCACACAGGACGTTGTGTACCTGGCTGTATATCTTATCAGCAAAGAGAAAGTGACACAAATTTATCATTTCACTGCCTTCTGAGTGACCCGAAGGTCCGTTCTGAACGGATTGTGAAAATAAAAAGGGATATTGGAGATTTGGAGAAGGGAAATGGCACTAGTTAGCTAATGTTTTATTTCCCAAACACATGTTTTAGATGCCATTTATCAAATGAACTGATTCTTTCACTATATTAGACTTGTCACAATACTAAATTTTGGTACTGACATAAAAAAAACGTCAATTTCCTGCTAACTTTTGTCATAGTATTCACCAATGCTCAACAGAAATTACTGTTGTAAGAATGGTATTTTAACCACAGCGGTTCGAACTGTAGTTCTGCCGAATGACTAAAAAGTATGACTATATCAGTATGATGGTGAAAACTACATTTCTAGTCAAACCATCCTTCTGCAATCTTATACCAAAAACGGAAATAAGGGCAGTTATAATAGCTACAAATGTGGGAGAGCGTTGCTGTTATGTGATTGTATTGTATTGCAATATGGAGCAATTAAGTGTTGATGTTAAATCAAAAGTAATTCACAAATACTTGAAAATGAATTGATTTAATGACAATAATTCTCTATGGTTACAACTGAATTAATTACAAAATAACTGTATAAAAGATTAAACATGAAATGATAAAAACATATGACATAAATTGTACCCAGCTTAAATGTAAAATAAAGTTACCTGAGAGACAGAGAGAGACAGGGGGAGGGAGAGAGAGAGAGACAAAGAGCAGTAAGTAGGCCTCAAAGAGAGCCTGATAGCAGTAGAGTCAGAGAAGATAGCCTCCAGAGCAAGAGAGGAGCAGAGCAGGAAAAAGAGCAGAGCAAGAAAAGACCAGAGCAAGAAAAGTCCCAGAGCAAAATTTAGCAACTATTTTGTATCTTTCTTGACCATGTGACCAAAGCCCAAATACTAAGACACACAAACTGACCAATCAACATGTGACCACATCATAAAACCCCCAAAGTCCACACACCAGGCCCTGATCTTATCAGTATCTGCCTTTGGAATCTGTAAGGACCTTCTTGGTGAAAAAGACTTGTTTTGCCATATAAAGAAATGCATATGATCATTTTCATTCTAACACTGTGATTGGCCGTGAAGTTCATCAGTTCACCGTACTTCACCGCTGTTTAACGAGTGCAAACACAGACGAGCGATCCACTGATGAATCGACTGATCTTCGCGGCTTTAAAACGCTCCAGTGTCCCTGTATTTGCACACACACTACAGCCAATTTGTTTACCCAATTCACCTATAGCACATGTCTTTGGACTGTGGGGGAAACCAGAGCACCCAGAGGAAAACCACAAGAACACGGGGAGAAAATGCATACTCCACACAGAAATGCCAACTGGCCCAGTTGGGACTCGAACCAGTGACCTTCTTGCTGTGAGGTGACAGTGCTAACCACTGAGCCACCGTGCCACCCCAGACTAAAAGTTTCAAACTGCATTTACTATCTTCCAAATTATGAAAACACAGTTAAACAAAATGGAAAATGTAACAAACTGTATTGGAAACAATATGATTTGAAGTTTCACAAAACATTTCCTGAAGGTTAAGCGGCTCATATATTGAAAAATGCAAAGTTTTCTTCAGCTTGTAGTTTGTAAGCTACTCATGGAATATGTCCATAATTCATAAAGGCAAAGCAGGGCCTTTTCTATGACACACGCACACGCTCGGTGCCAACCAAGGCGAAATCCATCAACACTAGACTTTGCCCTTCGCTTAACATTGCTGCTGGCCAAGAAAAAAGGGCAGGTAAAATATTTGTTTGTAGATTAGGACTTAAATCAATAACCTTTAGGACTCAGAGCTTGACTGCCGTAATGGAAACTGACAGCATGGGAATTAGAATTTGATAATGACAACCTGATATTTCCTCCTTCGGTCGAGGAGACCCCATGCGTGTGTGTGTGTGTGCACATGGTTTTCCCCCTCAGCTTTCCCCAGGCATTTCTTGCTTCCTGTAAATCTCATCACATACTCAAAAAAGATTCAACGAAAGCCTCCAGGCCGTGAGAGGAGTAAAGCTCAAACCACAACCGCAAATAAAGTAAATATTCATGTGTTCATAAAGCCTTATACTTTGCCCTGTATGAAGTTGTGCTAAATATGTGGACTGAGCATGTCTGATGGATGTGCACAGTTCAAGTCTTCATTCAGCATTGTCTGTAATCCACAGCACTTATTCAGCCGTCATGCTTTCATGACATTGTATGAAAAAACATAAATAAATTACATTTAAATTAGTTAGTGAATACTTAATCCCAAAAATGAAATATTCTGCCATTCATTTTATAGCTTGTGTGTGGAAAGTAAAAGAAAAAAATGCTAGGAAGAATAATCCTACTATTAAGGTAATATGGGTCCAAAACCAAAACTGTATCATAGAAATAGTTAATATATATATTTTGTCTGAAACAACACAATATGAGACAATTCAATCACTTTATGAAGCTATTAAGTCACAATTTGGGCTCTGCACATTTAAATATTCCTCACATTACAATATGTTTTATGTTAGTAATGATTGGTTACAATACACAAGTGAAAAAAAGTCATTTGATTTCAGTCATTTCAAACCAGACATAAGACATTTGGAATCAAGATTCAGTTTATTTCAATGAAAATTTATTGAAAATATTATTATTATAGTATTTGCATTTTTAACCATTTGGAATTTTGTGATGTGATGAATCTCACGTTCGCACCACATTTTAAGCAAGCAAAAGTTCTATGCAAAGGTTACTGTCAGGGTTCTGCCACTCCAGTCTTGTAAATTCTTGTTTTGGTGGCAGAGTTCAGACACTAGTCCTGTATGTTGTGCTCGGCTCGAGTTATCTCAGGTCGAGCACTCGTTTTCTGTCATTGTGTGTCTCTGTTTGAGTGCCATCGTGACTGAGCTTGGGCCGTGCGTGCTCTAGATCCGCGCTCTTGTCCTGGTGTGTTTTGTTGTTGTGTTCGCGGCATGGTGTTTCATTCTCAGCGCTGCAGTCTAGTCGGTTTCAGTTTCGGTTGGCGCTGGGATCGGAACATGCATGTTGCATGTGTGAGTGCATGGTAAGGTGTTTTCACTTATCGTGTGCTCGTGTCTTGCGTTCTGTTTGTGGTGTTGTCTAAGCACGTGGCTCGGTGTTTACATTGTGGCCGCGTGCTTTAGTTTTGTGCTTTGTGAACACACGGTTAATGAGTTCTCTCATTGGCTGTGTGTTCTAGTCTCGTTTCATGTGAGCACATGGCTTGTGGTGTTTCTTTGTCATGTGCTCTCCCGTCTATTGTCTAGTCCCACCCTCCTTGTTAACCCATTATTAGTTTATCCTGTTCACCTGTCTGTCTGTTTGTTAATTATTTCTGCTTATATTCTCCTCATGTCTGCTGTCCTGTGCGTCGTCGTTTCCTGCCCTGTCTTCCAGCCCTGATCCCTGCCAGCCTGCCCAGTCTAGTTTGTTGTGATCGTTTATTTGTTTTGTTAATGTTTTCCCCCTCAGGGTAGTTTGTTTTGTCTTTTATTTTATTTTTATTATTATTAAACCCATTTTTAGTTCTGCACTTGAGTCCTCGCTCCTTTCCCCACCCCACTGACCTGACAGTTACATTTTATGTGGTGCTATTATGCAGATTTAAAGTTTGCCCTTTAATTGAGCTAATTAAAATAAAATTAAAAATACTTTTATTATTCATTTTTCCCAAAGTGATTCCAATAAAAGTCTTTGTTGAAGTGTTAAGCCATAAACTAAACCAACCAACTAGGAGGTGAAAGTACTATAAAATTATTTATTTGCAGATGTCTTTCTTTCTTTCTTTCTTTCTTTCTTTCTTTCTTTCTTTCTTTCTGATGTCGGTTATATCTAGAAGCAATACATCTCTAATTCATTCATTCATTCATTCATTTTCTTTTCGGCTTAGTCCCTTTATTAATCAGGGTTCACCACAGCGGAATGAACCGCCAACTTATCCAGCACATGTTCTACTCAGCGGATGCCCTTCCAGCTGCAACCCATCACTGGGAAACATCCACACACACCCATTCACACACATACACTACGGACAATTCACCTATAGCACATGTCTAGCACAGGACTTGTGGGGGAAACCCGGAGCACCCACTCGAACACGGGGAGAACATGCAAACTCCACACAGAAATGCCAACTGACCCAGCCGAGGCTCAAACCAGCCACCTTCTTGCTGTGAGGCGATCTTGCTACCCACTGCGTCACCGTGATGCCTACATCTCTAATGCAAAATATTAAATATTTTAAATGTTTAGGGACACCAGTTGTGTAATTTGTGGTGATTCATTAAAGTAGGAGGAGCTAAAGAATCCTTTTGCCTTGTCTTTTTCTGCAGCTCTCTGATAGATGTAATTTCCCATAAAGCATCATGGGTAATGTAGTTTTTCAACAGATTCTGCTCTTAAAGTGTTTTTTTAAATGAGAGTCTTCAACACTTCTCCTGGGGACTCACTCAGCATGTTTCATTTATCCCTATGCCCTAATCCCTTCGAAGGGTTTACCCTCTGCAGTGACAGTTTTGAAGGGATTAGGGCATTTGGATGAGTCCTTCTGAATAAAACTCACTGTTTGACAAAAAACAGCTTCCCTGCGCAAAGGATCATGGGGAACCAAAGTGTCCAGGAGTTGAAGCCTTTGAAATCCTTCATTCTCAAGGACACTTCGAAATGGCCATTGTTGAGCACTTCAGTTTGAAATAACACTTTAATATGGTGGCCATGATGGTTTTCACTCCGCCCTTCGGAGGGTGACGTCTCCCATTTGGAATGCGCCAACTATCCTACAGAGTTCAACCCCAACCCGAGGTTGCCTTTAATCGGATGTTAAGTTTTGAAAATGTGATATTTTTTTTTTAGGGTGGTACATGATTTTGTTCTTTGGGAACAGATTGGCTGCATCTGAAATTGCCTACTACTTAGTAGGTACTACATTTGAACTACACGACCATTAGAAAAGCATGTTCTATATAGTATGAATGTGAGTAGTATGAAGGGAATTCATACATACTACATCCACCATTTGTCATTGACACGGGTAGGTCAAGTGATAGTTGCATAGCTTCACTCCCATTAATGAATTCTTTAGCGTGTCATCATGGGATAGTGTAGTGTCCATGCACTGTAGTGCACTTCAGATTTTCGTCGGAAGTAGTAGGTCATCTGGGTATTCAACACATGCTGTTTTTCGAACACTATGAATTTGGATATACTACACAGCTCGCATACTGTTTTTAACGTACTATATAATATGGAAGTATTTGATTTCGGACAGCGATTGGATTGTTAAAAGGCGGGCATTACTAACAAAATGTAAGAAGATTGACGAATGGACGAATTCAGAGCAGAAACGAGACACTCACTGATAGCCCCGCCCTAAAGAGATTCCATGTGATCAGGAAGTGAAGAAAAGTTTCGAGGGGGAGGGAATGTTATGGTATTTGATTAAGGTTTATGAGGGCAAATAAATTTTTTGCAAAATAATGAAGTTCACAGATACATCGTTTATAACATGAACTACTATATACATATAAAAAAGAAATTTGGATTTCATGGTGAATTTAAACACTCCTCAAGCAGCCAATCAGCTTTATCAGGATCATTTGGTAATACCAAAGCTATCTCACGGCAATTCGTAACTTTTTGATTTAGTGGCTAATGCGTATTAATTCGTACAATCTCATTCGTACAATTTAGTATGATTTGCTCATCCCCCATTGACGGTTGGGCTTAGGGGTGGGGTTTTGGTTTGGTGCCATGCCTCCTTTTAAAAATCGTACAATTTCGAATGATTGAACTTCTTAAAATTTGTAAAAATTAGCCACTAAACTGACAAAATGTAAAATAGTTACTTTTCCTCGTAAGATCAGGCTTCACACAGGTTAGAAACAAACTTTGCAGGATGGTGGATCCCCAAGATCAGGGTTGAAGACCTCTGTTTTAAAAAGTTAAATTAATGTGAACTGACAGGATGAACAAAACTGTATGCAGTCGGTTAACAAGCTCGCAGCTAACGTACAAGCCTGCCTCTAAATGTTTATCAGTTTTTTCTTTCTTGAAAATCAGTTTCTCTAATTAAGAGTTTTTACTTCCAGAACTGACTGTTGCGCTCTGTTGCTCACACGCCTTCACATGATATGAATTTGGAAATACGTCAAACTTTATACGAATTCACAGTTCACCAACTTGAACTTTAGTGCACAGTGAAATTCACATTAACTCCCACATTTACATGCGTGTGAATAGAATGAAACAAAGTGAATATTTTGAAATTTGATGGATGTGGTTAAAGATGAAGACATGAAGAGATTGTGTATATTAATGGACCATCTGTCTCATAGGTTTGAGTGTGTAGGAAAGATCTTGATGTGTACATTTTAAAATGTATGGCCGCATACTCTTGAGTACTGAGCCTTGTGTTAAGATCATCACTTTGACAATACCATAGTGTCATTGCATTTCCAGGTGCCCATGGTTACCTATATGTAACTAGTGTAATCCGCATTGTGATTAACTTATTTATAAAAGACACTTTCTCTAATCAGGGGTGGCACAGTGGCTCAGTGGTTAGCACTACCGTCTCACAGCAAGAAGGTCACTGGTTCGAGTCCCTGCTGGACCAGTTGGCATTTCTGTGTGGAGTTTGCATGTTCTCCCCATGTTCGTGTGGGTTTCCTCCTGGTGCTCCGGTTTCCTCCACAATCCAAAGACATGCGCTATAGATGAATTGGATGAACTAAATTGGCCATAGTGTATGAGTGTGTGTGTGAATGTGAGAGTGTATGGGTGTTTCCCAGTACTTGGTTGCGGCTGGAAAGGCATCCGTTGCATAAAACATATACCGGAATAGTTGGCGGTTCATTCCACTTTGGCGACCCCTGATAAATAAGGGAAAATGAATGAATGAATGAACGTTCTCTAATCAAACATAAGATTTAGACAGTGTGGTTTCACCCTTTCATAGTTTCTCTTCCATGAAAAGACAAAGTGAAAAAGAAACAGAAAGTAAAAAAACATTTCCCAAAAATAAACAATACCAAAAATTAACAACATTAATAACAAATCAGCATACCTGATAAAACACAACAACATTTAGACAGTGTGGTTTTCTGTTGGAAAAGAAATATAAAAATGCTGAAATCAGCACACGCTTCCAGCTCATCTCAGTCAAACAAATAATCAAACTTCACTAAAATGTGAAATAAACAGATATACTGATAAAGCAATGTTACAGATAATATTTAAATGATAAATCTTTGTGAAAAAGTTAACTAAAACAAAAACATTCAATAAGATCGTCCACATCGATCAGTAACCTACCTCTTCCATGAAAAGACAAAGTGAAAAGAGAAGAGGAAAGCACCAAGACAGGAAATGACGATCGTAGCTGATACAGAAATTTTAAGGCAGATATATACACAGTTGAAGTCAGAATTATTAGCCCACCTTGTTTTCCCCCAATTTCTGTTTAACGGAAAGAAGATTTTTTTTTTAACACATTTCTATAATAGTTTTAATAACTAATTTTTAATGACTGATTTTTTTTTATCTTTGCCATGATGACAGTAAATAATATTTTACAACATACTAGTATTTATTCAGCTTAAAGTGCAATTTAAAGGCTTAACTAGGTTAATTAGGTCAACTAGGCTAGTTAAGGTAATTAGGCAAGTCATGGATAACAGTGGTTTGTTCTGTAGACAATTAAAAAAATATATATTGCTTAAGGGGGCTAATAATATTGACCTTAAAATGGTTTTAAAAAAATTAAAAACTGCTTTTATTCTAGCTGAAATAAAACAAATAAGACTTTCTCCAGAAGAAAAAATCTTATAGGAAATACCTGTGAAAAATTCCTTGCTCTGTTAAACATCATTTGGGAAATATATTTGAAAAAGAAAATTCACAGGAGGGCAAATAATTTTGAGTTCAACTGTACACACATCAGGTATGCACTTGAACATTTTCTGGTGTAATTCTACGGTAATTAACGGTACTTTTTGCTACCTGTTACATATAGTGCTGACTGGATGGTCGTCATCAAATGCCAAGCTGAGATGTCCATCCACATATTTCCACCTCGATGGAGCACACCAGAAATCTAAAAATCTAAAAAATTAAACTACTCCCACACCTTACGCCATCCTTCTTCTGCTGATGGTCCTGTGCTTGCTTTTATAGACCATTTCAATGTGGCGATGTCACTGGCCCGTAAACATTTCCTGCTTGTTACCAAACAATTCAACTTGTTCATAACAGTAACAAAAGGCAATTTAATCATATCTTAATGTTAAAACGGCTGCCATAACATTATTTATCAATATGTGGACCTTTTTGGATTCTTGGAAGCTATAGAAATTCAAAATGTAATACAGGAAATACATTAGGACCATTGTTATTGTTTACATCCCTCAAAATGGTCTATACATTTATTTTTCTCATTCTGTCTGAGGTGCATCTTGATTCCCCCTCTGGCCACATGCGCCACCAAAGGTCAGAGCTGGCGAAGGCAATAAAATATCTGAAGATACTTCTCTGGCCATTGTTAGAATAGACCTATGAGGCAGGGGAAGGATTTATGAGGCTTCGGGCCTGTGACAGAGGAGAAGCCTGGGACTCAGGTAATTACCCACCCCCGACCGCGACTGCCAGCCAGCGGCACAGAGATTGAGAGCTGGAGCGCAGTCAGGAGAAACATATCTGTAGGGGAAAACAAGAGCTTTGCAGGTGTGTGTGCGGCTGTGCGCATATGTTGTCTTGTCATTATTTTCAGACATTTTTTGACTAAGGGGTTCACATGTGAAGGGAAGCACAACACTATTATAGGTAGAACAAAGCACCTGTAGCTTAATGCAGGGGTTTACAACCAGGGACTGAGGACCACTACCTTAATAAACACCTCAAGATGACTTTAAATGAGTAAAAAAACCAAGAAATAATTAATTTACCTATTTTTCACACACGTAAAAAGCATATATCATAAAAAAAGCATTCTCATTTTAAAAGTGTGATTTCTACAGTCATGTAAATTACTTACATTTAACCAGTTACTTTAATCAGAATACTATAAACTGTTTACAATTCTATGTAAATCATACATTCAAAAAGAGTCTCTCTACAGCAGGGGTGCCCAAACTTGGTCCTGGAGGGCCGGTGTCCGGCAGAGTTCAGCTCCAACTTGCTTCAACACACCTGCCTGGAAGTTTAGTATATCTAGTAAGAGCTTGATAAGCTTGTTCAGGTGTTCGATTAGGGTTGGAGCTAAACTCTCCAGGACGCCGGCCTTCCAGGACCAAATTTAAGCACCCCTGCTCTACAGGGTGAGCCTGTAATAATATGACAAAAAATTGTTAATTCCAATTACTCTTGATGTTGTAATAATGATTAATGTTGATTAATACAATGCATATAAAACATTTTTTGTTTGTTTGGAGAAACAGCATGTTGTCTAGTGCACATTATACAAAAACTCTCTTTTTGATGACTGAAACCAGCTAAATTTATCTCTTACATCATTTCATTGTTCATTGCTGTTTTGTCAGTCGTATCACTGTTTTCAATGGTGAGTTGCCACTAAATGCCACTGATTGGCTAGTGCATTCATAAGCTCAACATGTAACATGAGAAGAACGCAATGCCATAAACTGACTTTTTTTTTCACATTTTGCTTTAATTGTGACAACTATTATTGTTTAGAATAATTGTGCTGGGGATTTTTGTTCATTTTGTTGACATTTTTACCACTCAAGCCACATTTAATTTTGGACACTTCCCTCTTATATATAAACAAGTTCAAATTAAGCCATTTGAACAATCTGAAACTAAACTCTCTTTCAGATTTTGTCCTGAAACATATGTTGTCATAAAAAAAGTTTATTCTTTTTTAATAAGGTCAATGCAAGTTTTCTTCAATTGCAATCTTTTCTTCCATTCCAACACACACCCATGCGCGCGCACACACACACACACACACACACACACACACTATGTTTAGAAGAACTCTCCATAGTCATGATGTGTTTTATACCTACTCACACTAGGCACGGTTGCCTTGAACCATGCCCGGCCGCGCTTGTCCCCCTCAGCCTGCACTCACATTGCAATTTTATCTTCCGAGCAGGCTTACGTCATCGATGATGTGACTGTTCAGTTAGGAAGAGAATCGCTCTACAATACAATGGAGATTGCTTTAGTTATGTTGTTTTGTATCATTTTAAATCGTTTAGGATGCAGTGACATACAGTCAAATATTTTGCTGAACAGATCCACCACTTTTCAAAAATTTTCATGAACCTCATCGTGCTGCAGGTATTAGGAGGTTTGCTGAAGATGCAGCTCATGTGTAGTGAGGAGTTTGCATCTTTCACAAACTATGACAGTTTACGTTCATTGAAAAGTAAGAATGACTAAAAAATCCATATGAAACGGTCTCTTAAAAGTTACATCGCGTCTTCAGTTTTGCGCTCAGGCACACTTTGCACTCCCATTACAAGCATACTGCACCAAATCCCAACCGAAACGCCCTCTAGACCACCTCTTACAACTGGGCCAGGGCCGGCCAACTGAACCACGCCTGATTCGGATAGCCTAGTATGAGTACACCCTTAAAAAAACACTTATTATATGGTCTGACCTAACCTGTGGCAAATTTATGAATGTCAAAAGACCCAGTTGAGTATGATTTTTAAGTATTTAGAGTTAACTACCTGAATTAACTAGAATAAACCACCTTAATAGAGTACAACTAGGTCATACCCATGTCATTATACAATTTTGTGTTCTTTCAAGCCACATAAACCACACCGATTCTTTTCTCATGGTGGCGTCTCTCCATCAGCACTGACCCCCCTCTGTGTGTTTTGCGAGTTTGTGTCATTTCCGTGTTGTGTTTACTATCCACTTGCCACATGGAAACCCTGCACCCTGCAGAGAGAGACGCCACCTCGGCCCAAAATACCCGTCTCTCCTCGGCGCTCATCAAAAACTCTGGCCCACCTCCTCACCAGGCTAACCTGCCTCTGAACTGTACACATCTCTGCATGGCTTCTCTCTTCACCACACACTCTCTCTTTCCGTTCTCCACCGAGTCCCTTTATGCCCCCCTCGTCCCGTCTGCTCCTCCCACACAGCTCCATCTCACTGTGGTCATCCATTTTCTCTTTGTTTTGCTTCATTACCTAAAGAACAACCGCCCTCACATCGCAGCGATCATCTAAAGCGTGCATTAACAGACTCTAATGACATGTAAGAAGTTTCCTCAGCTCGTAAATACAGGAACGCCGCTATCAAAGCTTTAAAGAGCAGAGGTAACGCCGTCTGCTGCTGACTGCTCCATTATGGAGGCTATTAAATTAGTGCTGTTTATGCAGCGAGGTAGGAGGTACAGAACATTTTGCTGTCCTCGTAAATTATGCAAATTGCGTAATGATTATTTATATAAAAATATTGGATTAAAAACAGCATTTATTTATTTTTCTGCTGCAGTATGTGCGGCGGTATCAGTATTACTTTTACTCATATTTAGGTTAAAACAGCATTTGTTTATTTTCTGCTGTGGTATTTCTGGTGGTATTAGTATTACTTTAACTCTTACAGAGTTGAAGCAACTTTGTTTTAAGGTTGTATTGTAAGTAATTGGGTTGGTTTTCAAGGTTGGGTGCTTATGTGAGCTCTTATTCTTATCAAGACTGCATTTATTAAATAAAAATACAAATAAATCAGTAATATTGTGAACCCTTCTCTATTTGTGACCCTGGACAACATAACCAGCCTTATGCTGCATGGGTATATTTTTGGGGATAGCCAAAAATACATTCTATCAGTCTAAATGATAGATTTTTATTTTATGCCAAAAATCATTGTATTATAAAGTAAACATCATGCTCTTTAAAGATATTTTGTAAATATACTGTAAATATATAAAATTTTTATTTTTCTAAGAATTTAATTTGGACATTTTTAAAGCTGATTTTCTTAATATTTAGATTTTTTGAACCCTCAAATTCCGTTTTAAATAGTTGTATTCCAAATATTGTCCTATCCTAACAAACTATACAGTACATCAATGGTAAGCTTATTAAGGGTGCACTCACACTAGACTATCCGAACTGTGCCCGGGTGCGTTTCCTGGTTTGTTTGACAAGTGTGATTGCTCCGAATCGTGCCCAGGCGCGGTTCAGTTGGTCGGCCCTGGCCCGGTTGGAAGAGGTGTGCCAGAGCATGGTTCGGTTAGGCTTTGGTGCGGTACGCTTGTAATGTGAGTGCAAAGCGCGCCTGAGCCCGAAACTGAAGACGCAACGTCACTTTTAAGGGATTTATTAATCATTCTTACTTTTCAATGAATGCAAACTGTCATAGTTTATTTAACTATGCACAGTAGTCTGTCCAGGCTAAAGGTCCCAGACCACCAGTTAACTATACATAAATGGGAAGTTAATCTCTATTAAAGCAATGTTATTGTAAAGGATGGCAATTAAACCATAAATAAAAAAGCAGGTGAAAAACATACCGTGTGCGATAATGAAAGGATGATAGCGTGCACACAGTAAACGTTAGGCCCATTAATAATCTGTTCAAAGGATGGTTAAAGCTTACAAAAAGACATTTTTTAAAAAGAATCTGACTGGAGCTATTGAAAGCAGCAGGACTGTGAGTGCACAAGCATAATGTTTTGTCCAGTCTATTTCAAAGAGAACCGATCGCACAAGCATAATTTTTTGTCCAGTCTATTTCAAAGAGAACTGATCGCACAAGTTGCGTTTGCAGGCACGTTTGCTTCACGCAAGGAAACGGGAGCGAGCAAGCTTTATAAACTATCGTGTGCATCACATCAGCCGTGCGCGTGATACTAAAGCCCTCGTCAGTGAGTGAAGAAAGCCTGCGTCTCACCGTGCGCGTGATCATCCTCTCATTCGGTATTCACCTGCTTTCTGTTATTTTCCTCCTGTCCTGTTATTTTTTCATGCTGCTTCTCGATGAACTACTATTAAACAATTATTTTCAACCAGCCAAAGTGGCTAGTGGGAGCGGCTCTCTAACCAGCCTGAAACGTGCCTGAAATCTACCTGCTTTTGGCAGGTGTTAATGTCAAGCCCTGTGCACAAATATATTGTTGTATAGCATCCTATAGAAAATATTACATTTAAAAGGGAGATGTGTGAGGGTTGTACCCATTTATGCTGGGCACTATATAAAGCACCCACATAGTAACCACTCAGAGCACCTTAGCAACCCCCTAGCAATCATCTTCTTTCTTCTAGATTTTGCGCATGTGTTATTTTTCCACACCAGTGTTGTTATTTTGACCCCCTCCAGCAGAGGGCACTATTGATGGAAGCTCGATATTGATGGATTGTTTGTCTTTCCTGCTGCCCACTCAGGGAAATCTCTCTCTATCTTTCTCCAGCCCACTCTCTGTCTTCAGCTCCAGCAGATGAGGAGACCAGGCCTCAGGAGACCTCATGGTTCCAGCCGTGCATAAACTATGCAAGCAGTTGTTGAAAGAGACAGAGAAATCTTCCCGTCTCCAACTTCAAATGTAACTGTTGTGGGTGAAGAGGACAGAAGTTCAGTAATAAGCCGCCAAAACAATAGTTCACAACTGTTTCGCAGATTGTCTGATGAACAGACTTTCTCAAAACAGCTCTTATTGAGTAGCAAACAAACAAGATATTTGTTACAGTAGCACAACTCTTTACGCCGAATCAGAGTATTATTTAAATTATATAATTTGGCATATAGGCGGCACAGTGGTTAGCACTGTCGCCTCACAGCAAGAAGGTCGCTGGTTCGAGTTTCCCCCACAGCCCAAAGACATGCGGTATAGGTGAATTGGATAAACTAAATTGGCCGTAGTGTATGAGTGTGTGTGTGAGCGAGTGTGTATCGGTGTTTCCCAGTACTGGGTTGTGGCTGGAAGGGCATCTGCTGCGTAAAACATATGCCGGAATACATATACGACCTCTGAAATAGAGACTAAGCCGAATGAAAACGAATAAATGAATGAATTTGGCATATATTAAAAATGGTACAGAAAGCTATCCGTCTAGAAATGTTACCATTTTTACACTTTAAAAAATACACTGACTCAGCTTAAAATTGTAAGGCAACTTGCTGCACAGCTTTTTTTTTTGTTGACTCAACTTTTAACCCAAGTACTGTAGCTGACTCCATTTAAGTTGAGTCAACTAAAAAACAAAACTGTGCAGCAAGTTGCCTTACGATTTTTTAAGTTGAATCAGTGTACCAAACAATGTGCATGTTTAGTGAAATCTACAAACTAGATACATTATTGAATAAAGCATGGTAAAAACAGTAAAATATATTAAATATTACCAATACTACCATTTAACATAACTGGTTCTATTTTATTAAAATGATTTATGTTTGATAATAATATTTTTAGGTAGCTTATAAACAACCTAGAATTACATATGGTGTGTGTTAAAAATTAAAGGTCATTCATGTTTGTATAATACGGTAGTTACCTTATAAAATAAAATCTTCACATTTGTTTGTATACCCACTGTTAGACATTTTATTGTATTGTTTGTGGTAACTCACTGGCAGCACTGTTGCCAGCAAGTTATCGCAACTGCCTCTTTACAGTAACTTACCTGTAAATGTGTTTTACAGTAGCAGGGCCCTACCGTAATTTCATTTTACAGTAAAATAGCTTTACTGCAACTTCTTTTCATAGTAAAATAATGATTAAGTATGATTTTTACAGTACTTTTACTGTATGTTTTTACAAATTACATTACTGTAAAAATCATACTTAATCATTATTTTACTATAAAGCAGTACAAAACCTTTATTTTTAGTATTTACTATTGAATTTAATACATTTACATTACATTTACATTTAGTCATTTAGCTGACGCTTTTATCCAAAGCGACTTACAATTGAGGTTCACAAAAGAAGCAATCAGTACAAGAGGAAACAAAGCATACATAAGTGAAATCGAACTAGTCTTGAGTAGGTAAAACACAATATACGAGCTAAGTGCAGTCAAGGTTTTTTTTTATTTTTTAGTGGGTCAGGTGTAGACGAAAGAGATGAGTTTTAAGGCGATTTTTAAAGATGGACACAGAGTCTGCCAAACGTGTTGTAAGAGGCAGATCGTTCCACCATCGTGGGACCGATTCAGAGAAAGTGCGGGAGAGTGATTTCTTACCTTTTTGGGACGGCACCATGAGACGACGCTCGTTAGCAGAGCGCAGTGATCTGGAGGGTAAATATGTCTGTATTAGTGAGTGAAGGTAGGCGGGTGCTAAACCTGTGGTGGTCTTGTAGGATATGAGCAGAGCTTTGAATTCGATGCGGGCCGCTATAGGGAGCCAATGTAACCTGACAAAGAGGGGTGTTACATGCGCTCTTTTCGGTTCCTTGAAGACCACTCTTGCTGCCGCATTCTGTATCATCTGTAGAGGTTTGATAGTGCAGGCCGGGAGTCCAGCGAGTAAAGCATTGCAGTAGTCCAGCCTGGACAGGACCAGAGCTTGTACCAGGATTTGTGCAGCATGCTCTGAGAGAAAAGGTCTGATCTTCCTAATGTTGTAGAGAAGGAATCTGCAGGACCTGGCAGTGTCGGCAATATGATCTGTGAAGGTTAGCTGGTCATCGATTATTACTCCCAAGTTTTTGGCTGTTCTGGAGGGTGCAATGGTCGATGATCCCAGTTGAACAGAGAGGTTGTGACGGATCTTAGGGTTGGCGGAGATGACGAGAAGTTCAGTTTTCGTAAGGTTCAGCTGTAGGTGATGGTTCCTCATCCAGAGCGAGATGTCACTCAGGCATGCCGAGACGCGTGCTGAAACCGATTGATCATCAGGATGGAATGCAAGGTGAAGCTGCGTGTCGTCCGCATAGCAGTGATAGGAAAAGCCATTCTTTTGAATGACGGATCCCAATGATGTCATGTAGATCGAGAAGAGCAGCGGTCCGAGCACTGAGCCCTGAGGGACGCCAGTCTTGAGATGTTGTGATTCCGAGACTTCACCTTTCCACGATACCCTGAAGGACCTGCCTGAGAGGTAAGACTGGAACCACTGGAAAGCTGTATCATAAATATAATATATATTTATTATATATAAATATAATAAATTCCAAACAAGTGACTAATTTATTCCTTAACTGTCTCATTTTTGTCTTTAACTACAGTAGCAGTATTTTAGTCAACTTTAGCAAATTAGTAGAATACCGCAAAAAGTTACTGTAAAAGTTTTAAAATGATCCACAATGCAGTGCATATTACAGCAATGAACTGTAATTTTACTGGGCTTTTTTGCAGTAAATACCTGTAAAATTGCGGCAAAGTCTAACACGGCAGTTTAACTTTCAGTAAGGTTAATAAATCCTGTAAAGGTATTGCTTAATATTAGTTCATGATACCCAATGCTATTAACAGATTGAACCTTAAAATTCAATTCAATCTAAGTTTATTTGTATAATAATTATTGTTTCAAAGCAGCTTTACAAAAGCTGCACATTATTGCATTACCATCAAAATCAGAAAAGTTAAGGTTATTAGTTAGCACAACTTTATTAGTCACAAATAACTTTAACTAATTACTAATTACCTTAACAGTTAAAGTTCTTATATATGAACATAGTTAACCTGCAGTATGGGCTGCACGGTGGCGCAGTGGGTAGCACGTTCGCCTCACAGCAAGAAGGTCGCTGGTTCGAGCCTCGGCTGGGTCAGTTGCCGTTTCTGTGTGGAGTTTGCATGTTCTCCCCGTGTTCGTGTCGGTTTCCTCCACAAGTCCAAAGACATGCGGTATAGGTGAATTGGGTAGGCTAAATTGTCCGTAGTGCATGAATGAGTGTGTGTGTGTATGGATGTTTCCCAGTGATTGGTTGCAGCTGGAAGGGCATCCGCTGTGTAAAACATATGCTGGATAAGTTGGCGGTTCATTCCGCTGTGGCGACCCCTGATTAATAAAGGGACTAAGCTGAAAAGAAAATGAATGAACCTGCAGTACTCTATATAGGTGATGTCTGTGTGCAGATGTTCAATGAAGTGTATTTGTGTGTTAATAAGTATTATTGGCGTGGGTTTCCTCCGGGTGCTCCGGTTTCCCCCACAGTCCAAAGACATGCTCTATAGGTGAATTGGGTAAACTAAGTTGGCTGTAGTGTATGAGTGTGTGTTTGTGAATGAGTGTGTGGGTGTTTCTCAGTACTGGGTTGTGGCTGGAAGCTGCGTAAAACATATGCTTGAATAGTTGACGGTTCATTCCTCTGTGGTGACCCCTGATAAATAAGGGACTAAGCCGAAGGAAAATGAATGAATGAATGAATTGCAGATTTAAAATTTTCACAGTTATTCCTCAGAAGAGTCATTTTAGATCCTTGAAGATCCTTTTAATGAACAGTTCCTAAAAGAACCCTTTTTTCTTACTGTGAAGAAACCTTTTCCTCTTTAAAAAAACCTTTTGTGTAATGAAAAGGTCGTATGCATTTTATGGAAGCACGAATGCAGATACAGAACCTTTACTTTAACGACTGTAGGCTGTTCATTCGCTTTTACTGTTAGAAGTGAATCTCTTAGACTCTCCATATTTCACGCAGCCGGCTGTTTGTGGTTTGCCAACTCTATAACTCTTAAGTTTGTCCGGTTTCTGTCATAAGACAGACCTCTGAATATGTGGTTACATCCTTGGCATGAAGCATTGATACTATGAAGTGTTTATATATCTTGTCCAAAGACAACCTGTAGAGTCGTCTGAATAACAATAATAATAATAATAATAATAATAATAAAAAAGATAAAGCTGTTTCTGCAAGTACATTTCTGCAGAAATTGACGCATCAAGTCTGACGTGTTCATGCTGCCCTCGCTCTCAAAGCAAAGTCAAGGTCAGAGCTTTAGGACCGGCTGATAACGAAATGTTCATACACTTCATGATCACGCAACAGATAAAGACGTTTTTTTTTTTTTCATCAGGAGCATGTCGTGGCTGGCTGCGTCTCTTTTGTCTGATGTGGCTGTTTGTCCTCCAGAGGTGCAGGGCCGCAGTCTGCAGTCGCTGGGGTGAAGGCAGATATTTACTGTGATAAAAAAAAAAGGGGAAGGTGAATCTGTAGTAACTGCCATAACACAGAGCAGGAGAGTGTAGAGGATAATTCAGTCACACGGCCCTCGAAATGACAGGTTGATGAGTGAGTGGAAGAGGGGAATTGCAGTTTGATGACACCCTCTTAAGCAAAGGAGGAGATTAGAGCAGAAAATGTGGAAATCAGGACTGCATTTCATTGGCTGGAGAGGAGAATGAGAATGTTGATTATGCTGCAAAAAAAAAAAAAAAATCAGCTTTTATGAAGATAATTCAAATATATATTATTAAAACTTTGAGTTTTAATCATCGTGTCTATGTTAAAAATGGAATAATGTTATTAAGGGAACAGATCGTCTCCCCCATGCCCCTTTCAAAAAAGAAAATAAAAAAGATTTGTCATACTGTATATTTTTCATCTTCATGTCCTTACGAATGAAGTTAGATTTCACCTGTAGCTTTATTTTTGATTCATACTATGCAATTCTAAGAGATGTAGGACTTTATTTAAGGGTACGTTTACATGACAAAAGTCTACTAAAGGTTTTTATTTCCAATGTTAAGGAAGAATGGCTGTGAAAAATCTATAGGAGAAGAAAATCGCAGGCGATGAATTGAATGTATTGGAAGAATCAAGCAGAACGTGTTTCACTTTGCCTGACCTACAGACTAAAACAACAGTTTGAGCCACTAATTCACCATAATTGACAGCATAATTAACTTCTGTAAAATAACTCAAACAAACTTAAAACGCTCAACAAGTAACACAAATACAATAGAGGATTAACCGTGTGACATCAGGACATTTTGTTGTAAACCTTTAAAGACAAATGGTAATAGCAAGACTTATAGCCCCATAATAATGAGCTTTAGGACCACAAATTTTGAACGAATATTAACCTAACATTTAATGCCCCAAAGGAAAAACTATATATAATTAAAAATTCCCCATAATTGACAGAATAATGAGCTTACCTGATCATTCAAATAAACTAAAAACTTTCAACAAGAAACACAAATACGATAGAGAATTGACTGTGTGACAACAAGCAATTTTGTTGTAAAAATTTAAAGACAAACTGTAATAGCAAGACTTAGAGACCTATAATAACGAGCTTTATGACCACAAAGTTTGAACGAATATAAATCTTTTTTAACATTTAATAAAAAGTATATATTATTAAGAACTTTGAGTTTTGATCATCGTGTCTATCTTAAAAATGGAATGTAATAATGTAAAAAAGAAAAAAAAACATTTGTCACTATATATATTTTTCATCTTCATGTCCTTACGAATGAAGTTAGATTTCACCTGTAGCTTTATTTTTGATTCATACTATGAAATTCCAAGAAAAATATGGCTTTATTTGAGGGTACGTCTACATGCAAAAAATGTTTTGCATATGATATTGGAAAATCGCATTGTCAGAATGGTCACATGGATCACAAAAGCTGTATTATGGTATTTGGTCAGTATTTGGCATTGCTGCTTTTTAATAAATACTGCATATATGTGCACATATGGTTCTGTAGTCCACTATTGTAATTTTGACGGACAATTCTGCATGCCTGCCTATTGACCGTTTTCTGCAATGCGGAAGTGCACTCATTTTTGTGATTGTTCTAGAACTTCCGATTGAGTTGCTTGTGGGAGAAATGACTAGGAATAATAAATGACAAAAAGTGTGTTCATGACTGTACATAAAAGTAGAATTATATAATAGCAAAATATCAGTTTGCAACATCAAGCAGCATGTTGAGCTGTTTTTAACGTCTAAAAATCAATAGAAGTGAATGAGACCAGAAGTCTAGAGCCAAAAAGATTTCAATGGTTGCGCTGGCTCATACTTAAAGAATAAGGACTAAAGCTGAACCATAATTTTTTGATTTAATGGCTAATTCCTATGCATTTGTTCAATCTTATTAATACATTTTACTACAAATTGGTTCTCCCCAAAACCTCCCTCCTTTTAAAAAAATTCATGTTTTCATATGAATTGAATAAGAATTCATACAAATTAGTCTTTTTTTTTTTATCAATACTTGCGTATTGATAAAAAATGACTAATTTGTACGAATTCTTATTATTTAATAGTTAATAGTTGTTTTCTCTAGGGATCAGACTGACTGAATACATAATACCGATGTTCCTATTTTGTGTTATAAAAAATGGTATTGTTTTCAATGCAACATAGGCTTATTCTGAAAATGTAGCCCTATATGCGTTTCTGGACGGGTCAATCGGTGCTTTTGAAAATACTATTGGTTGGGTTTAGGGAAGGAGGAGGGTGGATCAGTCGATCGGTCAGTCAGTCAGTCATTTAGTCAGTCAAACAGTCAGTCGACAGCGGCCTCTAGTGGATTTACACAAGAAGAGCAGGCGCGAATGGCACTTCCGAGAGAAATTTGAGATCTGAAAAAGCATACACAGCGGCCTCTGGTGAATTTGCGAAAACAAAAACTGCAAAAAAACGTAGCTCCTGGGACGTATTTGGGACTCTCAAGAAATGTATATAGAGGTATGTTTTTAGAATGAGCCTGGGTTGTTTCAATGCCTCTTAAGCCTTTTCCTATGTACAATGAGAATCTGAATGGTTGTCGTCAAACATCCTGACTTTCCAACATCCCGTAAAAATGTAGGAGTTGGTGATGTGGGCCATAAAGTTTCATGTCAAAAACCATAGAATATAATGTGTACGGGCATGTGTATTATGCTGCCTTCACATGCTGTCAGAAATTCACTACTTCATCCTTCTAAAGCTGTAGCTATATGAATTCTTTATGGTCAAGTGCTGCAGTATGTTAGGAATTAGGACTCATGAAAGATGAATGACAGAACACTGAAAATGAATGATTACAGGATGTACAGAAGAAGAAAAGACACTTTATGTTGGATAAAATGCAGTTGCTGTTTTTATTGCTGCTAATCTAAAGGAAGGACGGCTGTGAAAAACCTATAGGAGAAGAAAATTGCAGGTGATGAATTGAATGTATTGGAAGAATCAAGCAGAACGTGTTTCACTTTGCCTGACCTACAGACCAAAACAACAGTTTGAGCCACTAATTCACCATAATTGACAGAATAATGAGCTTACCTGATCACTCAAACAAACTAAAAACTTTCAACAAGAAATACAAATACAATAGAGAATTAACCGCGTGACATCAGAACATCTTGTTGTAAACCTTTAAAGACAGGCGACAAGGTGGCTCAGTGGTTAGCACTGTTGCCTCACAGCAAGAAGGTCACTGGTTCGCGTCCCGGCCGGGCCAGTTGGCATTTCTATGAGGAGTTTGCATGTTTTCCCCATGTTGGCGTGGGTTTCCTCCGGATGCTCCAGTTTCCCCCACAGACCTGCGCTATAGGTAAATTTGGTAAACAAAATTGGCCGTAGCGTATGAGTGTGTGTGTGAATGTGAGAGTGTATGGGTGTTTCCCAGTACTGGATTGTGGCTGGAAGGGCATTCGCTGTGTAAAACATATGCCAGAATATTTGCCGTTTCATTCCGCTGTGGCGACCCCTGATAAATAAGGGAGTAAGACAAAGGAAAGTGAATGAATGAATAAACCATTAAAGACAAACTCTAATAGCAGGACTAGGAGCCCTATTATAATGAATTTTAGGACTACAAATTTTGAACGAATATAAACGCAACATTTATTGACCCAAAAGAAAAATCGAAACTTATGTTAAAAAAAAAATATATTTTTATAATAGCAACTCCACCTCCAAAAACAAGTTTTATTTAATGACGTGCCTCAACAACTGACAGATATTAGCATGTATTCTTCACATTTCACAATCGACTGTTTTGTGAATTCCACATTTTCAAAATATCATTTATTGTAAGATATAGCACTTACTGTGTGCGTAAAACCAACATTTCATACTTTAAACAAACCCATGTGTAACTTTGGCTAATAAAATCAGTACATGCTTGGATCATAAATATTTCCTTGAGGTTTTTTTTATGGCTGTTCTTTTAAATAGTGTGTAGCAAATGCTTTAATATCATTAGCCAGGTTTCCATCCTAACGTGAAGCAAATCTTTTAAAAGTTTGCAAAAATGAAAAGAAAATCCCAAATTTGAATTAGGTGTGTTTCTATCAAGTTGTTAAGGTGTATTCACACCAGAGGCAGATGAAGCGTCAATTTTGAGTGATTTACTTGTTAAGTCAATGCAAAAATGCTAATAGACATCCTGCGGCACTATTCGTGCAAATAAAGCAGTGAGAATTGAGCGCTGGCGACACGGTGGCTCAGTGGTTACCACTTTTGCCTCACAGCAAGAAGGTCGCTGGTTCGAGTCCCAGCTGGACCAGTTGGCATTTTTGTGTGGATTTTCCATGTTCTCCCCGTGTTGGTGTGGGTTTCCTCCGGGTGCTCCAAAGACATGCGCTATATGTGAATTGAATAAACTAAATTGGCCGTAGTGTATGAGTGTGTGTGTGAATGTGAGTGTATGGGTGTTTCCCAGTACTGGGTTGTGCCTGGAAGGGCATCCGCTGGGTAAAACATATGCTGGAATAGTTGGTGGTTCATTCTGCTGTGGCAACCCCTGATAAATAAGAGACTAAGCCGAAGGAAAATGAATGAATTGATCGTTTTTGCGCGTTTGAAACGCTCGTGTTGGAAAATCTGAACTTTAGCGGACATTCACGCCTAGTTAACCAATCAGGAGCTTGCTTGTTTTTTTTATTGTAAATTAATTAAGAGATTTTTATTTGAAATTTGCCGTTTTTATGACTTGTTTCTCATGCAGTTCTCCAAATGCGCATTAATACAGGGTGATAGAAACCAAGCTACTGTCTTTTTAAGAACTGCATCAACAAATCAGTGTACAGGAATATTAATACAGTATGTTTTATGTTGGTTTATTAGTTTATTAATTGTAATCAAAGCTGAAAACACCATTATTTGTTTCCCATTTCAACTAATACCAATTCAAACAGAGCGTTTTCTATGGGGAGTGAAATTAAGGATGGAAAATCAAATACTGGACCTTTTTTTTGGTACAAAAAAGCTTCACCAGGATTAAAAAATAACAGTATTAAAAATATGTAAAAATTCTAAAATGCATTTTAACCCCTTTAAATGTGAAGAGGGCATTTTGGAGAAGGGCACCGATCTGCTTTGGGGGCAGCTGTGTTTTAATCCACAAGTGCTCCAGTTTTCTGATCATATGTGTAGCTTTCAAGCAGCTACCATTTTCTCTCTGCTCCTTCTTCCTCAATAGTTCCTCTTTATTTTCCATGGCCTTCTTCTCTGCTCAGCTAAACACTACAAGTGGCTCTTTTCTTTTGCTCTTTGGTTCTTCTTGGATTTTCACTTTGTGCTGGGTCCATCAAGAGAGGTCATACACTCAACGATCTACTTCTTTTTCTAAGAGACGTCATTAAAAGAGTCTTGTATAGCCATTGAGGTCATTTTTCCTCTTCCTTGCATATCTTTATCTCCATCACTACACTTACAAATGCTTCTTCTTGCACTTTGCTGTTCTTCTCCAACCAAACATCCATCCATCCATCCATCCATCCATCCATC
>CAIGQV010000919.1:10876993-10904958 GCA_903798115.1 Danio jaintianensis
AAACTGAGGACTCGAGAAATGAACGGATCAAATCTTTTTCCGGCTCTTAATGCATATGATTGGGACAGCGGATGCCCTTCCAGCTGCAACCCAGTACTGGGAAAACCTGCAAATACATGGAATCTTAATTATAAGCACTTATGCTAAGTATGAATATCATTTGAACAAATTATTTGAGGATAATAGATTATGAATTCTTTGTCGTGTCAACTTGACATTAACAAGATAACATGACTTGTCATAAACATGAGTGCCATGAAGCCATTATAATTGTGTCGTGAATATTTAATTACATTTACACACGTCATGAACACAGCTTTCAAGTAAAATGCTACCAAATTTCTCCATAATTTACTTATAAACAAGAACTGATTTATGGCATTGTTTCTATAGTGAGTTTTGAACTCTGTATTTGTGGTGGTTCTGGCGATTTCAGATCCAGTGAATCAGAATTCAGTGTAGATGTCTTTGTTGATCACAGTGGGCATGACCTTTTGTACAATTTTCTTTAGTGCCTAAGCCAGGAGTTACTATTTTTACAATTTTGCTTGGTGCAGATGCTGCTCAGGTCACGACCTCTGTTGCTAGCATTTCTTAGGTCAAGACCAGCAGATTTTAGAGTCTGGTGCAGGCTAGGAAGTTAAGGTGTGCATTATTCCTGCTTTGCTAAATGAAGTCAACTGTTTTGCATTGTTTTGTACATTTTAAAATAGTTTTACCTGGCAAAAATGGTATTTGAATTTCAGATCTTGTCATTTTAAATTTAGTCACTCATTTCACATGTCCAAATGTGGCACATAGCAATCTAGTACCGGCACAGAGATCACTTTGTTATGTATAGATATGAATTTCTGTAATCAGATCTATCAGGTAGAATCTGGGAGTTTGCAATCATGTCAAATGGCAGATAAGAGAGTGCAGAAACAAAATGTGGACACACAGTAAGGGCTGACGGCAAAAGAGAGACAGAGAAACAGACAAAGAGTGTGCGAGATAGAAAGAGAGATGCTAGGAAGCCATATGGCTGGAGGAACATCTGGTCGCCCTGGGGGCATTAGAGACTGATGGAGCTGCATTACTGCAAAAGGAAAATGTATTATTACGATTGAATAAATAAATAAAGTTTCAAGTCATTTAAAGTCATCTGATGCACTAAAAGGTTCGGGAGGCTGGCGAGCACATCTGTCCTCACAAACGGCCGCAGTTTTGGGCGAGTAGGTGGTGGGAAACTGATTGGATAATTGTGGATAATGGAAAAGGAGCATTTAGGATGTGAAATGGAAACAGCCCAGCCAGTTTCTAAATGAATGATTTTCTCTCTTTTTTTTAAGGGAGAATGTTCCGAAATTACATTTAAATGATGTTATAGTCTGGTATTTATGTGATCGCGTATGCAAATCAAGCTTTTACTAAACTAAAGCAACTCCGAATCCACTTATTTGCTGTTGTCTCCACGTTCGGATAATTACAAACAATCTTTAGCCTGTTAACTTCCATTACTCAGATAATGGAAGGTAGGGTGATAAGGCAGCAACATTACTGGCACCACGTAATGACAGTGTTATGCATCCAAAAAGGCTTTTCAATTGCATGCAGTTTCTGAATTCCTGTAGAAATCTTTCTCTGGGTTATTGCAATCTCTGTAATTTCACAGCAAAGTTCTTCTTTTTGTTCTTGAAATAACTTTGCAGTGCTATACTGTTCCAAACGCTACGATGCTGCTGAGAGTGATGTTTTGATGAATATTTATATAGTACATTTATAGCACTTTATACAGCCTGACTGAAGCCTGAGAAAAAAAACAAAAACTAGTGATTTCCTAGAGTAAGAAGGCGGAGCATCAGATACATGCCGATCCTACCTATTATGTATTCACTATGTACCAATGGTACTTCAGTGGTGTTTACCAGCCTAACTTTTCTGTAAAAGCAAAGTGAATGTACTGGAAAAGCTGTCCATATGGAGGTAAGCATTCAGCAGTAGTGAGAAAAAGAACAGAAGTTTTTGGCAGCATCATACTGCTGTTCATTTTACACACAAAATGCAATCGGATGTATGCCAGGACACATATTTCCAGTTTTACTCTGGGCACGTATCCCCAATGCATCTGTGTTGTCATTCTCACTTCAAAAAGAAACCCGCTAACAACAATGGAGGACATACAGCAGATCCTGTTCATGTTTCTTGGCACATGTGTTTTTTTTGTGGTCTTTCACATTGTGCTAGTCACTCCACAGTTTCTTGCACTGCTTGGACGTCTGCTGGAACCCCTCGGTAGCCGTTCTCTCAGAAACATGCTGAAATACCTTTTCCTTCCCAAGCCATTGGATTCTTTTTGACACTCTTTCTTCACTGATGATACCCACAGAGGTTTGAACACCCAAGGCTTATTCCGAAAACGTACCCCTATATATATTTCTGGAGAGCGACAAATATGTCCTAGGAGGTATGTTTTTTGCAGTTTTTGCGAATCCACCAGAGGCCGCTGTGTACGCTTTTTGAGATATCAAATTTCTCTCGCGAGTGCTATTCGTGCCTGCTCTTCTCGTGTAAATCCACCAGAGGCCGCTGTTGACTGACTGACTGATCGACTGAACCACCCTCCTGTTTCCCTAAACCCAACTGGTAGTGTTTTCAAAAGCACCAATTGACCAGTGCCCACCCACTTTCCTAAACCCAACCGACAGTGTTTTCAAAAGCAATCCAGAAAAAGAAAAGCCCTTGCGGTAGCCTGATTTTTACCACGTTTTCAGATTTTACCACATTCTCACACTGTTATTTACTTGTTTAATAAATTTTTTGGCTTTTGTTTTTGTCTTACCTGCTTTCTGGAACTGTTCTTTGCCAGACTCGAACCCCGTCGTCGTGGTCAACTCCGCTCCACGTCACAAGTCCGCCGACATATGCGTCAAACTGGACAAACTGGTAACAGCGGAAAAGTCGTCCACACAGAGGTAAGCGATCAGCTGGTAAGCGCAGGAACAGCGTCATACCGCCCCATAGTGTTTATTTTAAAGATGAAATGCAGCCATACGTACCTCTGGCTACATAATTTACGATCTCCAGAAATGTATATAGGGCTACGTTTTCAGAATGAACCTATTTTCATTCTGAGAGTTTGCATCTCCTGGTTTGACCATGGTTCATTGCTGCACACCGACATTTTTACAGTATCATGTTTTTCCTCTGTATTTAAATAAAAATGACACTACCTATATTGTCATTCCCCCTGTATCACACACAAGTTTCGATTTTCTGTAAACCAATCAGCATTCTGCTGTGAGTGTAGCTCCACATTTTAGGTACCATACTATTGTGCTAGGTACCCTTATGAAAAGGTCCCAAAAAATGCTCACTTTTTGGCACCCTTCACAACTTCTGACTTCTGTAAATAATTTCGTATCATATAGTACTATACTGCAGTGTTTCCCAACCCTGTTCCCGGAGGCACACCACCAACAGTATATATTCTAGATGTCTCCCTTATCTGACCCATTCATTTCAGGTTTTAGAGTCTCTATATTCTGATGAGCTGATTCAGGTGTGTTTGATTAGGAAGAGGTTGAAAATGTGTACTGTTGGTGTGCCTTCAGGAACAGGGTTGGGAAACACTGCTATACTGAACCATACTGCACAGTGGAAACAAGTCATTAGTCTTCAAACATCTGACAATTGTGACCTAAATATGACTGTTATTTACAATAATCAATCCTAAAAATCAATATTAACTTACTTTTAGTAACTTTATATACTATAGTTTTTCTTTGGATTCACATATACATGTCTAAATGGGCTTGCCACATGATATTATTCTAGAAAAAGACAGTTCCTGACTATATTCCTTTCCCCCTTTGTTATAGGCACAGGAAGTTATTTCAAAAAGGCAACTGTCACTGATTTTCATACAGCAGACCTGCAGATCCTCAATAGCAGATTGTGGTGAGTTTTCAGAGGGGAGCATATTTTATCGAGTAGCACGGGTTAGCAACGAGTAATTTATACTCTAGTGGTTTTAGTCAGATAAACAGAGTGTAAGAGGACAGTGGATTCTGCCACTCTCATACACTCGCCGAGACCCAGCTGCGCTCTGTTTCCTTATGATAAAACAACACACAACAAAGACACAACACAACAACAAACAATAGAGGGGATTTGGGCTTCAGAGATAACCGAACAGTGGTGTTCCTATCAGCAAGAGGAGACCTGTAGCTGAGACACGGCCAGAGTCACATTCGTGTGTTTATGTGTTTCAGGAGATAACTTGAAGCGTTTGCGTCTCCTAATAGAATGAAGAAACAAAAGATAAATGAAAAGGTGTCGGCAGAGGTTAGAGCTTGCCGATAAAGCTTTATTCTCAAATGATAAAGGAACGGATTGTGTCATTATGCACTGACTTTGTTTTTTTAAACCTGTCACTTTCATTCTTAACTGCATGCTAATTGTATTAATTAAATGACAATGTTTTGCTGTTTAAATTTAGATTAAATGCAGTTAATTGGAAAGTTCTTTTTTGAGCGACTTAACTGCTTTAAGTTTAATTGTCTTAATATTCTGTTGTCTTTGAAATATGTTTAAAATGTTTTACCAACAGGTTGGCGGTTCATTCTGCTGTGGCGACCCCAGATTAATAAAGGGACTAAGCCGAAAAGAAAATGAATGAATGAATGAATGAATGTTGTACCAACAAGACTATTATAGTAAAAGGGTTAGTTCACTGTAATATGAAAAAAAAAATCATTATTCGAACACAAATTAAGAAATTCTTAATCAGATCTGAAAGATTTTTATCGCTGCAATGAGTTTGTTGACACAAAACTTTGACACATCAAAAAAGTTTGTAATGAAAAATAAATATAGCCATATCAATGGAACAATATGTTTAATCGCATTAAAAGATTACTATTTTTTAATTTAGGTAAGACTCTCAGAAAATAAAATATATAAAAATGTTTACAACCCAGGCTCATTCTGAAAACTTACCCCTACATACATTTTTGGAGGTCCCAGGAGGTATGTTTTTTTGCAGTTTTTGTTTTGCGAATCCACCAGAGGCTGCTGTGTATGCTTTTTGAGATTATAAAATGTACACCGATTGACCAGCGCCCACCGACTCCCCTAAACCCAACCGACAGTGTTTTCAGATGCAATCCAGAAAAAGAAAAAGCCGTTTATATGGAGATAAGCAGTCAGCTGGTAAGCGCGAAAAGGAACGGCGTCATACCGCCCTGTAGCGTTCGTTTTAAAGATGAAATGCAGCCATATGTACTTCTGGCTACATAATTCACGCTCTCCAGAAATGTATATAGGGCTACGTTTTCAGAAGGAGCCTATGTTGAATGTATATCATGTCAGCTAGATGCCAAATAAATTAATAAATAAAATACTGCTAATTTTCTTTTAGTGTAACTTAATAATGCATGAAGTAAATAAAAATGAATACAGAAAAGTACATTACATTACAAACTACTATTAATAAAAAATAGCACTGATTATTTTTAATATACTGACAAGCATTTAGAAAATACATATTCAAGTTATATCAATTAAAACTTCATAAACTATGTCATCCATGTAAATATGTTTGGATTTTAACTTTTATGAAGGCAACGTGAAAACAAATCATTAACAGAAAAACAAAATCAGCTGGTTTGCCAAATTTTGTTTAGCTTGATGTATCAAAATAACTACAAAAAAATATATATATATATATATATACACTGTGTGTACAGTTCGTACATGTATATGTACAGTATACAGTATGTATATTACTAATTATTTCTAAAATATCATGATTTACATTTAATATCATATAATACACTACACTTTCATTCTTCTGTGGAACATAAAAGATTCTGAAGAACATATGTAGCCAATGGGTGTGAAACAACGATCACAAAGTTAATTTCGTGATGAACTGTTGTTTTACACCATATTTACACCACATTATACAAGATGGCGCCGACGAAGATGGCCGCCTCCGTGTTGAGCTCTGCTGTTGTTTTTATGTTTTTGTTAGTTTGTCCCGTCTTGAGTCACATTCCTACAATTAGTTTCACCAGAGACGAATTGTTGGACATTCGGACACATACACCACCAAATGTTTTTCCAGACTTGGATTTATGTGATGTTTTGTTGGACATTGTTGTCGGCGGAGCCGCGGTGCTGCTCAAACGCTGTCGGGCGCGCAGACGAGGGAAGCGAGCAGGCGCGCTTGTGAAACTCAGACAGCGCGGGTTTCGAACTGCGTTGCCTAGCATCCATCTGGCGAATCTCCGCTCTCTACCCAACAATATAGACGAACTCATTCTGCTCTCTCAGACAAACAGGGATTTTTTGCATTCTGCTGCTCTGTGTTTCACGGAAACCTGGCTGAACGACGCCATACCGGACAACGCGCTTCATCTACCGGGCTATCAGCTGTTCAGAGCGGATCGCGACAGAGAATCAACGCGGAAATCGCGCGGTGGTGGGACATGCTTTTACATCAATGAAAGGTGGTGTACAGATGTAACAGTTTTAAAGAAGATGTGCTGTCCCGACCTAGAAGCACTGTTTATTAACTGTAAGCCTTTCTACTCGCCGTGTGAGTTCTGCTCGTTCATTCTCGTCAGTGTTTACATTCCTCCGCACGCGCACGCGGGCCTGGCGATACAGAAACTAGCCGATCAAATCACGGAAATCGAGCAACAACACCCGGACTCTGTTTTAATAATTCTCGGGGATTTTAACAAAGCAAAACTATCCCGCAAACTGCCAAAATATAGACAGCATGTTACATGTCCCACAAGAGACAGTAACATATTGGATCACTGCTATACCACAATAAAGGATGCATACCGCTCTGTCCAACGAGCAGCTTTGGGGCACTCTGACCATTGTTTGATTCATCTCATACCAACCTACAGGCAGAAACTGAAAACAGCCAAACCTGTATTAAGATCTGTGAAAAGATGGACTACCGAAACAGAGCGTGATCTACAAGCCTGTTTCGACCTCACTGACTGGAGTGTTTTTGAAGCTGCTGCAAACGATCTAGATGAGCTTACAGAAACTGTAACATCTTATATCAGTTTCTGTGAAGACATGTGCATTCCTACCAGGACTCAACTCACATACAACAATGACAAACCGTGGTTCACTGTAAAACTCAGACAGCTGCGTCAGGCCAAGGAGGTTGCTTACAGGAATGGGGAGAGGGCCTTGTATAAACAGGCCAAATACACACTGGAAAAGGAGATCAGAGTGGCAAAAAGGAACTATTCTGAGAAACTAAGGAGTCAGTTCTCTTCCAGCGACTCAGCATCCGTGTGGAAAAGTTTGAAAAACATCACAAACTACAAGAAACCATCCCCCAGCACTGTAGACAACGAACGACTTGCAAACGACCTGAATGAGTTTTACTGCAGGTTTGAGAAAACACCCCACACCCACTCTGAACTGCTCTTCACACCACCATCAACACCTCCACCACACCCCGTCTCCCAAACACTTCAGTTCAGTGAAGATGATGTGCGCCAGGTCTTCCAAAAACAGAAGAGGAAAAAAGCACCAGGCCCAGATTTTGTAACACCAGCCTGTCTAAAATCCTGTGCTGACCAACTGGCCCCCATCTTCACCCTGATCTTCAACAGATCACTGGAGCTGTGTGAAGTGCCCTCCTGCTTTAAACGCTCCACCATCATCCCCATCCCAAAGAAACCCAAACTTACAGGACTTAATGACTACAGACCGGTGGCGCTAACATCTGTGGTCATGAAGTCTTTTGAAAAACTGGTGCTGGCCCACCTGAAGGACATCACTGAACCCTCACTGGACTCTCTTCAGTTTGCCTACAGAGCAAACAGGTCTGTGGATGATGCAGTCAATATGGGAGTGCATTATGTTCTGCAACACCTAGACAGACCAGGGACCTATGTGAGGATCTTGTTTGTTGACTTCAGCTCGGCTTTCAACACTATCATCCCAAAACTTCTCCTGCCCAAATTAACTCAGCTCTCCGTGCCCAACTCTGTCTGTCAGTGGATCAACAGCTTCCTAACGGACAGGCAGCAGCTGGTGAAGCTGGGAAAATTCTCATCCAGTACCCGCACAATCAGCACTGGCGCCCCCCAGGGGTGTGTCCTCTCCCCTCTGCTCTTCTCACTGTACACAAATGACTGCACCTCAAAGGACGCCTCTGTCAAAATCTTGAAGTTTGCAGACGACACCACACTTATCGGCCTCATTCAGGACGGTGACGAGTCTGCTTACAGACAGGAGGTTAAGGAGCTGGCTGTCTGGTGCAGTCACAACAACCTGGAGCTGAACACGCTCAAAACAGTGGAGATGATAGTGGACTTCAGGAGAAACCCCCCTGCTCTCCCCCCACTGAGCATCATGGACAGCATTGTGGCAGCAGTGGAGTCATTCAGGTTCCTGGGCACCACCATCTCTCAGGATCTGAAGTGGGACACTCACATTGACTCCATTGTCAAAAAAGCTCAACAGAGGTTGTACTTCCTTCGTCAGCTGAGGAAGTTCAACCTTCCAAAGGAGCTGCTGAAACAGTTCTACACTTCCATCATTGAATCAGTCCTCTGCACTTCAATAACTGTCTGGTTTAGCTCAGCTACCAAATCCGACCTCCGAAGACTACGTCGAATAGTTCGGACTGCTGAGCGAATCACTGGTACAATCCTCCCTACTCTCCAAGAACTGTACTTATCCAGAGCAAGCAGAAGGGCTGCCAAAATCACTCTGGACCCCTCACACCCAGCACACTGCCTCTTTGAACTTTTACCTTCTGGTCGACGCTACAGAGCACTGTGTACCAGAACAGCCCGACACAGAAACAGTTTCTTTCCTCAGGCAATCCATCTCATGAACACTTGATGATAGTAATTATGGAACAAACATCACTACTGCTATACACTTTTTATACACAAACACTTATTTAACAACATATTTTACATGCTAATTTGCACATAACAGCTGCTGTTGTATATAGTAATATTCCTGTACATACACTTGTCAATTTGTATATTTGCATTCACTACAACTTTCATTTTTTAAATATATTTATTATCTGTTTTTTGTCCTGTCTCTGTAATTCTGTTGCACTGTAGAAGCTCTGTCACGAAAACAAATTCCTCGTATGTGTGAACATACCTGGCAATAAAGCTCTTTCTGATTCTGATTCTGATTCTGATATTTTACAGGCAACATTTACATAGAAGGAAATCTCCTACCTCACAAATGAGCTTTTTGTCACCTACCGAGAACATTCCGAACATCAAGCCATACAATGCGCAACAAAACGTTGAAAACAGGAGAAAGGCAATGCATTATACCACAAAACATGTTTCGCTGTAAAACTTTCATTTCACAGCAGCTAATTCAAGAAAAGCAAGTAATGAGGGTTAGATATCTTGTTAGCTGTGTTTTCATTGAGCGCCGAGCACAGAAAGCCAATGCAGATATTTTAATTAAGCAGCAAGGCAGCCGTTCTTAGGTCCAAATCTGTGACAGCAAAACAACATAGCGAGTTATTTTTGCAAAGTTTTCAAAGATGCAGACCCCTCAACCCCTCCTTCTCCAGCAGACTCGCTTAGTGTTTGCTGAATCCTCTTCTTCTATGCATATGTATAGATCGAAGCTGTTTATTTTTAAATCTTTTTTATCTTTAATCGTGATTTTGTGTTACTCCGCGCTAGATTGTCTTGATGTTCCAAATTATAATGAGATTTATGTTTCTAGGACACCATCAGAAATGAGGCTGTATTCTCTGTGGGATACTCCAAAGTATTTCCTTGCTGTTTTTCTTCTCCTCTCTTTCTCGACTCGCTTTAAATTCAATAACAAGGCAGTGAATGACAGACAGAAGGCAGAGAAACAAAAGGAGCAGAGCGAGGCCCCATCAGTGTAGTTACACATCCTAACGAGTGAGTCAGATGGATCGTACTCCAACTGCGAGCGGCGCACAACACCAAACAAGCCCTGGTGGGCTCCGCACACAACATGCCCTCCGTTGTTTAGAGAACGTGATCAGAGGAACATTAACTCTGCGTTGGGTGCTCTCCTATCTGGTATAATGCGGCGAAAAAAGAAAGACGCAAGATTAGAATATGAAGTAGTTCATCCAGAAATGATTCACAGTGAACACATCTGTCAAAATATTTTTAAAAAAGTAGAAGAAGAAGAAAAAAAAAATGCCACAGACTGTGCGACTCGTGCATTGTATTCCAAGTCTTCTAAATCCATATTTGAGGAACGGATGAAAAATTTAAGTCGATATTCATTGATAATTTTCAGCTCTCAGGGCTCCAGACCAATGTGGTAGTGCACCATCTGGGGTGTGAAACTAAAAAGAATTACATTCCCCTCTGAAAAAAAGTACTTTTAGAGTACTTTTAAAAAGCTCTTCATTTTGGAAATGTTTTAAAATGACACTTAAAAGGGGACAGAACATGATGTTTTGAAAAACATAATTATTATAGTTTAAAGGGATATCAAAAGCAGTCAAAGTTTAAAGCAACCTACTTATAGTAAGTATGCAATTTCATAAATGTAGCGTCGAATGTAATGACAATATATCGGTCACACTTTATTTGAATGTACAATTCACACTATTTACAAACCATTAAATAAAACTTTTAGCTCATTAAAATACTAATTAGCTGCTCATTAATAGTATGGTAGTAGTTGGGTTTAGGTATTCGGTAGGAATAGAGATGTGAAATAAGATCATACTTTATAACAGTTAATATCTTAATAATAGGCAGGTAATACGGCAATAGTAAACGGTGTGAATTGTTATTTAAGCTAAGTGTTACCAATACATTTTAATAAACAATTTTATTTTAAAAACTTGTATATCATGTATTAAAATATGTTTAAAATGACCAATTTCTTATGAAGTTGCAATTTAGTAATATTGAATGATAGTGCAGGTACAATTATGATCAAATATTTGCTTAAGCATGTCAATCAACATGTCAAAATATATTTAAAACAATATTTCTTTCCCAGATGTTCCTTCTGGGTTCATGTAAACTTGTGTGTTTTGATTTAACCTTGTGCATTCGACACATACTATAAGATGCTGAAAAGAAGGTCATCACTCGTGACATATCAACGTATGTGTAAATCAATGTGTATATTAATGTACAGTCAGGAGTTTAAACTGAGAAGGCTTTTATAAACTTTTCATAACACTTCAGTTTAAGTAACAGTTCACAGTTTTAATGTTATTTCCTGCTTATTATTAAGGTATTAACTGTTTATTACTACTTATAAAGTATGATCTTATTCTACATCATTATCCTAAACTCAACTACTACCTTACTAACATTTAATAAGCAGCTAATTAGTAGTTTATTGAGCTAAAATTCTTAGTATACCTTAAAATAAAGTTTGTTCATGATTTAAAAATGTCATGATGATGAACTGCAGTCACATGAAAAACATCACACGAGTGCACCAGTCATAATAAAACCAAACATGTTTAGACAACAACCAAGATGTTTTGTCCGAGACACTGCAAAGGCCCCACATGAATACAGCATGTTTTCACATTTTCTCAAAAAGTACTTTTGCAGCTTAGTGTCATTGGAGTATTTTGAACTGAAACTCCAATTTTGGATGAAGATGCAAACTGATTGTTGACAGAAACTCTAACATTTATAAAATGTGGCTTAGAAATTTAAATAGTTTCCTTATAGTTTCTTATATTTCTTACAGGAATTTAAAAACACCTTCTTTGAACTCACTGTCCATTCTAACGGATAACACTGTTTCTTTCAGCTTTTGTCAATTTGCTATTTCACATAAGCATCAGAAACGGCAGCAACAGGAACTTAGGCTGCATTTACACTGCACGGTTCGACAGATCGGATATGGGCCACGTACGTGTAAGCAAGAAAAAAATCACATGAATTCCGATTTAGATCAGATTTAGGCCTCGTTCATATGTGGAAATTTATCCAATATGAATGCAGTGTCTGCTGTGCGAACAGGTATATCGGATTTGCACTTGTCAATGGTAAAATGGTAGCAAATGGTAGCAATACAAGTTCTGCAAGATTCTCAAACCTTAAATCTCATATACAAAGATAAAAAAGCTGAAATATTGTCAGCACAAGTTATGCATGCATTCAAGCATGTAAATGAGTATAAACTAATATATTGCATATATCACGTGAACAAACTATTTTCGTCAAACTGTGCCTAAATCACACAAGGACATGACATTAAAATGCTTACTGGTCAAAAAAAAGCCTAGATCAAATGAAGATGGCCAAATGACGACTTTTCAGTCATAAACTATCAAATCAACTTGTCAACATATATGCTTGGCAGCAGTGTCGAGAAATAGAGAAATAACACAGTGCTTAAGAATGCTATATATAGGCTACATGAAAACAAAAATTAAGTGAACAGATTAAATACAAGAATGGAGAAAAGAGAGCTCTTTTATTATCACAGCTATCAGTCAGCGCCCGCTTTTTTTTTTCCAGGTCATGCGGGTCTTTGCAGTGTGCAGTGTAAATGCAGACTTCGGATACGAGTAGGCATGGGCCAGTATAAGATTCTGACGGTATAAAAACCTTGGATAAAAATATCACGGTTTCACTGTTTCACGGTATTGTGATTACTGCTCTAAAATATATTCTTTTTAAATGTCTGGGTAAAAAACAAAACCTTTTTTCCCTTTTGAACACAGTATATTTTATTTTGAGAAACATTTTAAATATTTTGGAACAGTAAACGTGTCAGGCTAAATAATTCAAATGAATTATTGTCTTCTGCTGTCTTCATTTATTTCATAAGCAGATTTTTTACAATTTAAAATGGCATCTTTGGATATCTTTTCTGCTCGAGATACTTTTGAAAAAACAAATAAAAAATAGTACACATACCTTAGGAACGATATTGCAGAAAATTTTGACAGTTTTAAAACCTTGACTTTTCCAAACCGCGGTATATCTTAAAAACGGTTATCGTCCCATGCCTAGATACGAGTCACTTTTAACTACAACATTAGTTTAGGTCACAATTCATAATATTAACTACTGGTTTATTACCTAATCATATAATTTTGTGAGCTCACATTGCTAGTTTTGTGATGAACAATTCATCTGTGCTTGTCATCAAGAAAAAACAAATTGTTTGTCCTTGTAATCTAAAATTTAAATATGAAAATGCACTTCCTGTTTGTTTTCAGTTAAAGTCTCAGATTATGTCTGTCTGCGGTATTGGGTGTGGCTAACATATTTAACCATGCCTCTCCAACTGTCAGTTTTGACAACAAACAGAAATGGTGAGGAGGAGGTGTCTGTTAGGTTGTAATAACGCTCCCGAAACCCTTTTCCTGATCTTGAAATGAATGAAATGCCTACTTAACTACATCCAATCAGCTCGCAGTAGAAAAAACAAGCCACTCCCACTGTTTTCTTATTTAATATTCCGTTTTTGCGTCACTATATGAAAAAATAACAAAAAACGGTCGCAGCTTCCGCTTCATGTGGACTTTAAGACATAAACTGTTCATTAATAGTTATCAAGTATGCTCTTATTCTTCATCCCTAATCCAACCCAAAACCTAAACCCAACTTCTACCTTGCTAACTATTAATAAGCACCTAATATTAGTTTATTAGGCTAGTAGTGTTAGTAAATAGTTTGTTAATACTGTGAATTGTGACCTAAAAGTGTTACCAAAAAAAAAAAACAATCGGATACAGTAACAAAATCGGAATTGACCATCAAGACATGCAATGTAAATGCAGCCTTAGTCCCACCGTCAAGATAAACGGTCACAAAACAGAACCATTTAGTCACAATCTCTAGAGGGAAAATAAAAACACGTTTGGACCGACACAAGAGTGAGAAATAACAACTGTTTTCATTTCTGAGCTATTCCTTATTAAGCCCCACCACCACATCAATTGCACATCATCTGTCAGGCAATCGTGATCCAGACCTTATTTAAACAACCCTATCTACCAAGTCTAGATCTTGTCCGGAGGGCATCCAGTTTTTTTACCAAAGCAAAGCTTCAGGGAGACTTTTATCCTTGGCCTGAAGGTGTACCATACATCATGTTAATAAAGAATGCATCTTACACTAAATTATGCAGTGGTAAAGGCTCAGAATGAATTCAGCAGGAAGAAGAGCGAGCTGAAATGGGAATTTATGCTTTGCAACATGAGAGTTTGTGAACCTCTATGTGAGGACTTTGATTAAAGCTTGATGTTTGCTGAATTTCAATATGTCAAACATACAAGGGCATATGTGGACGTAATGGATATCTGCTGTCTCTGTGAAGCTTTGTCTGACGAGTTTCTGCTTTCCGCACTGTCATCTGACACTAGTAATGTAGCTTATAAATGCTGTTTAATGTATACTGCTTCTAAAACATTAAATGAAGTTTAAATGGAATTTAGCTTATTTCGCTCTTTGGTGAGTGAGAAGCTATTTAACACATTTATTATCTTAAAAAAACCTACAAAAAAAAACCTTTATAAGATTTTTAAACATAAATACTACTACTACTACAACTACTACTACTACTAATAATAATTATAATTAAATTATTTTATAATTTTAAATTATTTTTACAGAATAACAGAATTGAGAATATGCCCAGCTTCCCAATTGTCTCTTTAAAGAAATGTATATGAATATGTAACTGTCACAGTCAAACCAGGCTCCCCCTCCACTCTATCACCCTGAGCACCGTCACCTGTGCACTGATCAGCTTCACACCTGCCCTGCATCACCGTTCATCCCCATAGCCCCATAAATTGTGCACTCTCACTTCACTCATCGCCAACCAGAAGGACCTAGTCTCCCTAAATGGTCAGTGTATATACCTCAGTTCTAAAAGTTAGTTTCTGTTATCTCCTGTGTTCGTCCTAGTGTTGTTATCTCCTAGTTACAAGTCTGGTCCTCATCCTTTACTCAGTGTGTGTGTGACAATTCCACTCCCAGTCTCCAGCCCGTCTCAAGACCCTCTGTCCTACCATCTGAGTATTCCTGTGTCCTCCGTGCTAATCCTAGTGTCCATCGCTCCTGGTTTCCCCATCTGGTCTTCGTCTGGTCCCCGTGTGTGAGTCTGAGTCCATCTCTATCTACCGCAGCCCGATCCACAATCCTAACGCCAAGCTAAATCTATCTGCCTTCACTATATCTGCCATTCTTAATAAACTGTTCTATAATGTCTCTGCTTCCGGCTCCTTCTGTGACAGTAACATATATATGAACACATTTAAACTTTTCTAACATTGTGATGTAAGGGATGTGAAACCCATTAAATATGCGTAAAAACTGATTCATAGATTTTGAGTTTAATTTGGTAATTTTATATGAATCAAACTCATATGGCATAATTAAGAAATGTCATCTGCACTCTTTCTATGGAAAAATTTAAAGGTATAGTCCATCCAAAAATGAACATTCACTCTTAATAAAGTTATAAATAATGTTAAGTTTGCATCAAGAGTCACGGGTATTACTTTGGTTTTGCCTGTTTATGTTTTTAGATTCTCAGTGTGCCGGTAGCTGTTGATTTTGTATTTCACGAATGCCCAAGGGCTATGATTTCAGCTAAAACTCTCATTTAATGTTCTACTGAAGAAAGAAAGAGCCCTCTTGGATGGTTTGAGGGTGAGTAAATAAAAGTTCATTTTTGGGTGAACTATCCCTTTTGGTGATCATCAAGTCAATGATCAATGGAGTTCAACAGCTCTGACAGTAAATTACATAAATATAGAAGATTTAGAATATTATATATTAGGAAAGTCAATAATATTAAGTAATTTTCAGTTTTTTTGCAATTCAATTTGTCAATACTCAATGTAAAAACATTCATTCATTCATTTTCTTTTCGGCTTAGTCCCTTTATTAATCTGGGGTCGCCACAGTGGAATGAACCGCCAACTTATCCAGCATATGTTTTACGCAGCGGATGCCCTTCCAGCTGCAACCCATCACTGGGAAACATCCATACACACTCATTCACACACATACACTACGGACAATTTAGCTTAATTCACCTATACTGCATGTCTGACCCAGCCAAGGCTCGAACCAGCGACCTTCTTGCTGTGAGGTGAACGTGCTACCCACTGCGCCACCGTGCAGCCAATGTAAAAACATGATATCTGAAAATAAAATAAAAATGGAGTTACCTGTTTTTGCAAATAAATCCTAGTATATATGTGGGTTATACATATGTATAAATGTTGGGTTATTTCAACCATATGTTGGGTAAAATATGGACAAAACCAAACACTAGGATATTTTTGTTAATGTGTAAATGTATAGGACACAACAATTTGTGTCGAAAGAAAAGTATAGTATAGTATAGTATACACTGTAAAAAAAATGTTAATTAACAGTTTCCATATTTTGTGTCGAATTAATTTTTCAAAATGTAGCAAAACTGTTGAATCTGTTTGAATAAAAAAATAAATGGTTGAAGATTACTAGACATGGACACATTTGCTTTGCATTGAGGCTTTGATCCAAAGCAAAGCTTGCGCTGCATTCAAGTTATGCATGAAGTTATTCCATTCATGCGTTTATTGGCAATCAAAAAAAAATTCTGACCTTGGCGTTGCGAGCACCTTGTTCAACTTTTGGAGCTACATGATTGATATACTTCATTAATTGTTTATATTTAATAGATGTTTTTCCCTATTTTATGTTTTAGTGTCGTTTTTCTGTATATTACAGTACCTTTCATGTAATATAGCAGTTGGGTGAACATAAAAGATTTGCAGTGTTTAAAAGAACCAACTCCTGACTGCCTGAAAAGGAGTCATCAGTAATAGTTTAGTACATTTTCTGCACAAACCTACACATTCACATAATACCATGAGTTTGTGTTGTCATGTTGAGAAGACAATGTTTTCTGCATTGCATATGGCAGTGTTTCCCAACCCTGTTCCTGGAGGCACACCAACAGTACATATTTTGGATGTCTCCCTTACCTGAACCATTTATTTCAGGTTTTGGAGTCTCTTCTAATGTCCTAATGAGTTGATTCAGGTGTGTTTAAATAGGAAGAGGTTGAAAATGTGAACTGTTGGTGTGCCTTCAGGAACATAGGCATATGGAAATACACCTTTCATGCACTTTCAAAGAATGAGGACTCAAACTGATGTGGTAAAACTAACGGCATTACTGTTTAAATCACTGTGCTTACACCTCTGGAGTTCAAGTTCTGACTAAAACGTGCTGTTAAAAGTTGATCCATCACAACAGACTGGGCCATCTGACCAATCAGAATCAGAATCAGAATCAGAATCGGTTTTTATTGCCAAGTGTGCTTACACACACAAGGAATTTGTTTTGGCTACAGAAGCTTCCAGTGTACATAAAGTGACAAGTGACAACACAAAATAAATATGAGGAAAAAAAAAATAATAATAATAAAAAAAAAAAAATAAAAATAAAAATAAAAAATAAAATAAAATAAAATAAAATACGACAAACATTAAACAGAGATGCAGTTAGACAATAGAGCTCTGGATGATGAATTGTTGTACAGATTTGTTATAAATATACAAGTTTTACAAGTTATAAGGTGCTGTGTACAAATGCGTAGGAGAAAGTATTGCATTGTATACTGTTATAAGGTGCTGTGTACAAATGCGTATGAAAAAGTATTGCACATGTTTATTGCACAGTAGGGGAATAATTAACTGTTCATGAGGTAGATGGCCTGAGGAAAGAAACTTTTCCTGTGTCTGGCTGTTTTTGTGCTCGGTGTTCTGTAGCGCCGGCCAGACGGTAACAGTTCAAACAGAAAGTGTGCTGGGTGTGAAGGGTCCAGAGTGATTTTGCGAGTCCTTTTACTCACTCTGGAAGAGTACAGTTCTTGAAGTGTAGGAAGGGTAGTGGCAGTGATTCGTTCAGCAGTCCGGACTATTCGCTGTAGCCTACGGAGGTCGGTTTTGGCAGCTGAGCCGAACCAGACGGTGATTGAAGTGCAGAGGATGGATTGGATGACAGCTGAGTAGAACTGTACAAGCAGCTCCTGTGGCAGGTTGAACTTCCTCAGCTGACGAAGGAAGTACAGTCTCTGCTGGGCTTTCTTCACAATAGAGTCTATGTGAATGTCCCACTTCAGATCCTGAGAGATGGTGGTGCCCAGGAACCTGAATGACTCTACTGCAGCCACAGTGCTGTTCATGATGGTGAGTGGGGGAAGTGCAGGGGGGTTTCTCCTAAAGTCCACTATCATCTCCACCGTTTTGAGCGTGTTCAGCTCAAGGTTGTTGCATCTGCACCATAGAGCCAGCCGCTCCACCTCCTGTCTGTATGCAGACTCATCACCGTTCCGGATGAGGCCGATAACAGTAGTGTCGTCAGCAAACTTCAAGAGTTTAATGGAGGGGTCTTTTGCAGTGCAGTCATTGGTATACAGGGAGAAGAGCAGTGGGGAGAGAACACATCCCTGGGGGGCACCGGTGCTGATGGTGCGGCTGTCGGATGTGATTTTGCCCATTCTGACAATCAGAGCAGGTTCTCAAATAGGCGGGGTTTAGAAAATACATATCTTCGAATGGACCATTTCAGACACAGTAATGAAAGAGCTAATGCTGAAATGCATATTATATTGAAAATAAAGCATTTTTTTTACTTGAATAAATATAAATGTTCTGTATGAGACTTGTATAACAAATTCAAGAATCTTAAAAATACCATAATAGGGATGCTTTAAGATTTCATATTGAAAGACAAAATAATAAAATATATACATAAAAGGCATGCAGAAAGTATACTCTAAAATACTGGGTTATCTTAACCAAACTTTGGTTGAAATGCGGTCTGTTTCAACCACTGGGTTAAAAATGTAATTAAAAAATTTAACCAAAACAAGTGTCATAGATGTAAACAAATGCATGGGAATAGTTAATATATTTATTATTATTAATAATAATAATAATGGCGGTTCATTCCGCTGTGGAGACCCCAGATTTAAAAAGGGACTAAGCCGAAAATAAAATAAATGAATAATAATAATAATAATAATAGTAATAATAATAATAAAAATACAAGTCAAATCCTCCACTTAAAAACAAAAAAACAAAAAAAACTCAAATAAAATTTGGGTAAAACACGGCCAAACCCAACCATTAACCCAATGGTTTAAGCATTAACCCAAAAGCAGGCTTAAAATGTAACCCAGCACTGTTAGAATGTGGTATATTGAAGTGCTAGTATTAAAAAATAATAATAATAAAAAAAACATTTTCATTAAATAAAATAAAGAACAATATACTTCATTATTGATCATAAATTAATGTTAATTTTAGCCTTGCTTCTTAATTTCTTTCTGTAATACAAATAAAGGTAACACTTTAGTTTTAGAAACAATTCACTCCATTTACTACTTACTTACTACATTTTTACTATCTTACTAAATATTAATAAGCAGTTAATTAGTAGTTTTTTTGAGCTAGAAGTCTTAGTTAATGGCTAATAGCATGAATTGTACATTAAAATAAAGGGTGACCCACATAAATAATTCCAATATTGAGTTCAGTGTCTTTAATGAGCATTTTAGAAAGTTTTGCTCTATTGATACGGTTTACTCCATTGATTTTAATGAACAAAGCTTCCTCTTATTGAATGTTTGGGTTTTCTGGGACCATGCTTGATACATTAAAAAAAAAAAAATCAATATAATTTACCACTTCAGATCACCCTTCCCCCCAAACGCTATGTTGTTTTTCCTCTTGAGAGAACAGGCCTCTAATAGAAGGCAGGAACAAAATGCAGAAACCTGGCTTTTCCTAACAGTGTGTAATCTTCGGGGAAAAGCAATACAGTCCCAGGAGAGAGCAGGACTCTGGGTTGGAGGGAGTCCAAGGGGAACTGCTGAAACGCTCATACTGTAGGTGGCGACTGAGCTGAGTTTGGTTCACTTTCTGTACAGATGTTCATTTGCAAGCATTGTGTCATTATCTGTCAAAAAAGACTTGCTATCACTGATATACTTTGTAAAGATTTGATGAAACCCCTAAATTTGGCACAGGTGTAAGTTGATTTTTGTGTGTGTAAATTAAACACTTTAACACACAAATGTAACTTATTTTATTAGCTATTATCAAGGAAATATTGCTGATTTATGTTTAGTGTAATTCATAGTAAAATAAGGATAATAAAACAATATATGTTTTAATCAAATATATGACAGAATGTCTACAAATACAGTTGGTATAATAATTTAACCTCAAAAATGAAGTTTTAATAAATGTTTTTATCATATATTGTTTATTATTTAATACATTTATGTTTTCTAAATTTCCTGATTGATGTTTAACAAGAGAATTTCCACAATGTTTCCTATACTATTTGTTTCTTGTGGAGATTTTGTGTTTTTGTTTTGAATTTTTTGTGGAAAAAGTTTTTTTTTTTTCTTTGAACGGCTTGGATAAAATAACGTTTTTTTTTTTTTTTTTTTTTTTTTTTTGTATTTTTTTAAAATTTTTTTAGTTTTTTTTTTTTTTTTTTTTTTTTTTTTAATTAAAAATACATTTTGAGGTCTATATTATTAGCCTCATTATTATTATTATTATTATTATTATTATTATTATTTGATTTGGCTGACTAATTAACCTGGTTAAGCCTTTAAATTTTACTTTAGGCTGAATACTATCTAGCAAAATAACAATTAAAATATTATTTACCATCATCATGGCAAAAGACAAAAAAAAAAAAAGTTATTAGAAACTAGTTATTAAAAGTGTCAATCCAGGCTCATTCTGAAAACATACCTCTATATACATTTCTGGAAAGTGTCAAATACATCCCAGGAGCTACGTTTTTTTGCAGTTTTTGTTTTCGCGAATCCACCAGAGGCCGCTGTGTACGCTTTTTCAGATCTCAAATTCCTCTTGTGAGTGCCATTCGTGCCTGCTCTTTCCACCAGAGGCCACTATCGACTGATTGACCCACCTTCCTCCTTCCCTAAACCCAACCGATAGTGTTTACAAAAGCACCGATTGACCCGCCCACCCACTTCCCTGATTTTTACCACGTTTTTCAGATTTTACCACATTCTCGCCTTGTTATTTACTTGTTTATTTTATTTTATTTTTTGGCTTCTGTTTTTGTCTTACCTGCTTTCTGGAATCGTTCTTCGCCGGACTCAAACCCCGTCGTTGTGGTCAACTCTTCTCTGTGTCTCAAGTCCGCCCACGTACATGGCGAGCTAACAGGACAAACTAGTAATAGCGGGAAAGCTATCCATACGGAGGTAAGCGGTCAGCTGGTAAGCGTGAAAAGGAACGGCATTCGTTTTAAAGACGAAATGCAGCCATACGTACCTCTGGCTACTTAATTCACAATCTCCAGAAATGTATATAGGGCTACGTTTTCAGAATGAGCCTACGTTGAAAAGTGTTATGTGTTTAAAATGTTCTCTACATTAAACAGCACTTACACAAAGATACACATTTCATAGAATGTTCATTCATTTTGATTCTTATGATTCATTCTCCAAAAATATCTAAACTATTTTCACTAAAACTGTGACTGAAATTGATGTTAAAACTGAAAAACAAATAGCAGTAAGTAAATGACAACAGTATTCATGGCAACACGGTGGCTCAGTGGTTAGCACTGTCACCTCACAGCAAGAAGGTTGCTGTTTCGAGTCCTGGCTGGGTCAGTTGGCATTTCTGTGTAGAGTTTGCATGTTCTCCCCGTGTTGGCGTGGGTTTCCTCCGGGTGCTCCGGTTTCCCCCACAGTCCAAAAACATGTTCTATAGGTGAATTGAATAAACTAAATTGGCCATATGTTTCATCAGATGTGTGTGAATGAGTGTGTATAGATGTTTCCCAGTACTTGGTTGCGGCTGGAAGGGCATCCGCTGCGTAAAACACATGCTGGATAAGTTGGTGGTTCATTCCGCTGTGGCGACCCCTGATGAAAAAAGGGACTAAGCCGAAGGAAAATGAATGAATAAACAGTATTCATAATCATACTGTATATTTTGGATATACTTTTCATCAATAGCTGTTTAAATGGTTTGGTTTTCCAAAAAAAAGAAAGAAAAAAACCCCCAGTTATTACACAATATCAATTTTGTATACGCGCATATACACAAACAGTGAGATACTGAATATCTCCCAAAGGCTGTAAAATATTATTCATCTCTGCTTAATAATGTGCTGTTTTGTGTGTGTGTGTGTGTGAACATAACCTTTAAACACAGTGCATGTCTTTTCTCCACAGTTGAGGGAAGACTGTGAGCATAAAGTTAAGCTCGGAGAAGAAATCATGAAGCTGAGGAGCACCAGGGTAGTTCCCTTCACCACATGCACTTAAGCAATCAGACGGAAGAATCCGGAGTGGCTACTTTATGTGGCTACTTTATGCCATTAATGACCTCTTGGCTCAGCACAAAAATGGAGGAACTTATGGCGCTTCAGGTTTATATTTGACTTCAGGGACCGGGTCTGCATTTACCTTGCTTAATTTATATTTTTAATATGCTCATCCCGTTGTGGTCATTTTGAAGTTATTTATTCATAACATTTGACTCTTGAATTGGTAACACGATACAAGAAGGATTCATTTGTTAACCTTAGTTAACATGAACTAACACTTTTTTTTACATTTTGTTTACATTAATTAAAAGCACTGTAAACTGACATAATGAAAGTTTATAATTTAATGTTGGCTAAAATTGTTAAAGGTTCATAAGCACTGTAATAATACTACATTATTCCTTCATGCTAACTCATGTTCCTCATGTTATTTTTTTTACAAACATTTTTTATAAACACATTGAATTAGGTTTTATTTTAAATTCTTCAGTTTAAATATACTATATATATGATAGTGATAGTGTTTATTTCAGTAAATTATTTATTCAAGTAACACAATTGATTTTACTATAATAATGATGTTCAAAAATATTAATGATGTTATTGTTAACAAATGAGACTAATTAATTACACAGATAGAGATAGAGAACAAATTGAGATGTTTTTAAATTCTTCAGGTTTTTCTCTTGGACAAAAAAACAAAAAAAAAAAAAAACACTCAGAATGATTATTTAAATTGTCCAAAAGAAGAGAAAACATGCACTTAATGTAATGTACAGTGGGTACAGAAAGTATTTAGACCACCTTACATTTTTCACTCTTTGTTATATTGCAGCCATTTGCTAAAATCATTAAGTTCTTTTCCCCCCCTCATTAATGTACACACAGCACCCCATATTGACAGAAAAACACAAAATTGTTGACATCTTTGCAGATTTATAAAAAAAGAAAAACTGAAATATCAAATGGTCCTAAGTATTCAGACCCCAGTATTTAGTAGAAGCACCCTTTTGATCTAATACAGCCATGAGTCTTTTTGGGAAAGATGCAACAAGTTTTTCACACCTGGATTTGGGGATCCTCTGCCATTCCTCCTTGCAGGTCCTCTCCAGTTCTGTCAGGTTGGATGGTAAACATTGGTGGACAGCCATTTTTAGGTCTCTCCAGAGATGCTCAATTGGGTTTAAGTCAGGGCTCTGGCTGGGCCATTCAAGAACAGTCATGAAGTTGTTGTGAAGCCACTCCTTGTTATTTTAGCGGTGTGCTTAGGGTTATTGTCTAAAAGGTAAACCTTTAGCCCAGTCTGAGGTCCTGAGCACTCTGGAGAAGGTTTTGAGTGTCACAGCAAATTATCTAAATACTTAGGACCATGTGATTTTTCAGTTTTTCTTTTTTAATAAATCTGCAAAAATGTCAACAATTCTGTGTTTTTCTGTCAATATGGGGTGCTGTGTGTACATTAATGAGGAAAAAAATAAACTTAAATGATTTTAGCAAAGAGTGAAAAATTTAAGGGAGTCTTTTCCATACCCACTGTACAGTTTTTTTTATATGTTGCTTTTTTTCATCAGCCATTTAATCTCTTAAAACCAAAAGTTTGGAATTGTTTTATGTTTAAAGAGAAAACGAGTTTCACATGTTTTTCTTGGTGAGCTTGTTCTTTAAATTTCACCCTAGCACATTCTAACCACTCAAAATGAAGACAAATGTGACAGAAACGCAAGAGTACAAACAGTACTGACAGTTGCGTGATCTGGTCACATGTCTGCAAAATGTGGATCTCAGGCCTAGAAAGTACGCTTTCAATCTTGCACGTTCTCCCGGAGCAAATGTTGCCCCAACCTGAATGGAATTGCTAATCGAAGTTGCTCAAATATTTCATCTCACGGAGTCGGCCGCCTGCTGCATTTTCATTTCCCATTGCAGACACGGCCTGCCATTTGCAGATGGTGCGAGCAAATGTTAATTCACCCCTGCGCACATCAGGCTGCCCGAGAGGCCCTGAGTTAACAGAGGAGGGCGGAGCATTTGACTGGCCTGTTTACTTAAGGTAATGTAATTGAGTTGTGCCACCGGATCAAGCCTGTGTGCTCTGACAGCCCTGAGGGGAGCACAGGCAAAAAAGGGGGTCGAGGAAGAGCCTTGGTGCTGCAGAAAAGCTCTTGGCCCACTTTTTAGCAGTTTCCTGAAGCAGTTTAATCTTCCCCACCCCAGATGAGTTGACAGTTCACCTGCTTGGGCCTCGTCCAGGTTACTGGAGCTCTGGATTCACTTACGCGGGAACTTTTCCATTTTCTCAAATTAGGACAGTCCATCCAGATACCAGAGCAGGACCACTCGATGCAGCTAAAAGGAGAATAACCATACTTATATAAAACGGAATGTCATGGTTGTTACGTTCCCCTGCAGAACATATTCTGGGTTATGTGTGTGCGCGTCTGTTTGTGTGTGGGTGTGGCGTTTTATGTGTAGGTAAGAACGGCGTTGGAGGATGCTGATGATAGGACCGCGCCACCAATCGCTTGTCGGCATAACATATATATAAAAAAAAAAAAAAACTTCAAAGAGTTTTGAGTTGTGAATGGTCTTTCCTGAATTAGAAGAATTAGTCTGACAGAATTTAGATTTTTGTTTTTATTTGTGATCAGTACTTTTGTCTAAAAACTATGTTACGCCATACAAATATCCCAAGATTAATAATAAGATATAACAATGGTGTTCAGACGATAAGGAGAGATGAAGTGTGGATCCACTGAAACATTTAAAAAAACTAATTCCAAAGAACTGCAACTGAATTATTTTTAAAGACTAAAGCCCTGTCCACACGAACACAGGTACTTTCAAAAACCACCGCTTTTTCTATGTGGTTCGGCAACTCGTCCACATGCAAACATAGTATCGGTCAATGAAACTGAAACTTTTTGAAAACTCCTGTGAGGATGGATATTTGCAAAAATGCCTGGGTCTGTAGTCATGTAGCCAGTATAAATGTGATTTTGGTTTGTCCGCACCATCATTTTCTTTGAATCTGATTCATGTCAGTTTGTGCATCACAATCTAATCTAATCACCAATGTAATCAAAAATACTTTAGTTATTAACTCTCCTTTGAGGTTTTTGATTGGCCAACATGACCTAACATTTAAGTGTGTATCGCCACCTTTGGCATGAACTTGACATCGTTTCGTATAGGGTTTTTAGAGGAAATACTTTAGTAATTATTTAGTATAATTTTGTACTAAATTTTGTAAATTATCAAGGAACAGGTGTGCACAATGGGTAACCACGGTAACAAACAAGCACAAATTGGAAAACTAGGTCGATTTAAGGCGAATTTACACCTCACTAACAGACACACATTGCATTTCAGGTGGTAGGACTCATCTCTGTTCGAAAGGTTTACCCTCCGGTGTGACAGCTTCAAAGGGATTAGGGCAGGGGTGTCCAAACTCGGTCCTGGAGGGCCAGTGTCCTGGAGAGTTTAGTTTCAACTCTAATCAAACACACCTAATCAAGCTAACCAGCTAATCAAGCTCTTACTAGATATACTAGATACTTCCTGGCAGGTGTGTTAAAGCAAGTTGGAGCTAAACTCAGCAGGACACCAGCCCTCCAGGACCGAGTTTGGACACCTCTGGATTAGGGCATAGGGATGAGCCTTACTCAATGAAATGCAGTGTGTGACACCAAACAATGTCCCTGCGCAAAGGATCATGGGAGCCTGTAGTGTCCATCAGCTGTGCCCTTCAATATCCTTCATTCCGAAGGGCCCTTCAAAGTGGCCACTTTTGAGTTCTTTGGTTCAGAACGAAACCAATATGGTAGTCATGATTGTTTTCACTCCGTTTCACTCCTTTGTCCGTCGGAGGTCAACATATACCATTTGTAATGCATTGACAGACAAGCCGCAAAATGACCAATCTGTCCTATAGATCAAGGTTTTTTATCACCAACACAAAGTTTACTCAAAAAGTGCCTCTTAAGAAGTTAATCATAATGCATTGTGTCCTTTCATCTACATAACTGTAATAGTGACTAGGTAGAAAATTGCATTATAGTTATATGAGTTTGATCCTAGGGAACACACACACTGTTAAAATGCATACCTTCAATAGACATGTGCTCTAAGCCACTACCAAATATGCAAATGTTGTGAATTGGAAATTGGAATCGGCTTCAATGCTGGACACAACATAACACTCTTAATATTTAATTTTAAAACAAAACTAAGCGGTGAGAAACAGCAAAATGGCAAAAACTTTAAAGAAACAATGCAACATCTTAAAATTTTGTATACAGTTTCCCAGCATGCATTGGGAAACCTTTCTTTCTCTCTCCTTTTGGGCCTTTTTTGAAGAAAATTGCTTTGATTGTTGGTTTCACATCTGAAAACGTTTCGAAAAAAGCTGCAAGAGATGATTTACTTGTGTTCCTGAAAGTTTAACACCGCTAAAACTTCCCAATGACATTATACTACACTAGCTCCGATAATCAACTAAATCATGGCTGTTTCTCAGCATGATTTACTTGATCTAAAAACCATTTGTACAGCCTGAAAGATGAAATTGAAGCAATATGGATGTTTTGGGAAAAAAAGAACTCCGCTATGAAGCTACTTTGTCATCTCATATCTCCCTGATGAATGTAATGGGTTATGTAATCCATAGCCGAATGTGTGCAAACCATGTTATAAAAGATCTCCCATGTCCGGTATTGAAGATTAGCACTCGGAGAACATAAAAGATCTGGCAGCTCAATGGGTGCAGTCCACTATCTGCACTTAATCAGAGTCTACAGCAGGGAAAGTGTCAGAGTTTTCAGTTTTGTTCCGAGAACAAACCAAAACGAACGCTGCCTCTAAGCACACATATCGAGACCCCTACATTCTTAAACTCTTATCATCAAAATAACCCACCGAGTCGAGTGATTTGCTTCACAGCCGGAAGTAAAATGAAAGGGAATATGAATCTCTCTTTTTGCACATTTTGGCAATCAAGTAACAATAGGAGGTGTGAGATAAAAGGTCATGTCAGCGGGGAAAGGGCAACAAGTTCAGTTACATTCCGGCAAAGCAGATTTCTGATCAAGATCAGAGAGGGAATGTGGAAACAGGTCTGAAATCAAAAACCACACAACGAGAGAAGCAGCAAACTCCAGCTCTCTTACAAAAATTCTTAAGCAGTGGATAGTTTGTCCTACAGTTGTTGTTTTTCTTGCATGTGTTTGCAATGCACCAGATGATCTAAAATTCTAATCATGTCATAATTATTTAACTAGTTATTCTTCTTATTATTTTTTAGATATCTTATATGGCTGAATCTCTCTTAGTACATTAGGTTTTAATTAAATATTTAATGTCAGATTAGGTAGAAATACAATTGTTGTTTTTATGTTTAAAATTAGTTTTTAATTGATTTTTAAAAACATTATAATTATTGATAAAATATTTGTGTATGGGAGATCTGCTGTGACCAAAATATGTAGTTGTGTACACTTCTTGAAAACTTAAAATTATTATTTAATTATTCTTATTATTTAGCATTTAAATATTTGTGGACACAATTATCTTCAAATCTACCAATTTCAATCAATCAATCAATCAATCAATCAATCAATCAATCAATCAATCAATCAATCAATC
>CAIGQV010000919.1:10904968-10933881 GCA_903798115.1 Danio jaintianensis
ATCAATCAATCAATCAATCAATCAATCAATCAATCAATCAATCAATCTGTTCATAAACATACATTCCAACATACAAAAAACTAAACAAAATTAAATTCAATAAATTGATTAAATAAATTGCAAGCACAGTTTAGATTTGTCTAACAAACTACCAATTCCACAGTGTGGAACATTTTTTTCAGTGTTTAAACTATAAATAAGTCCTCAACAATTAGTAAAGCCAGGATTCATGCTTGTTTTTTTTCTTCTTACCTGATTATATTTCTGAAACCACTTGGTGGTGCTGGTGGATTGTGGGCCATCATCTCTCCTTTTTCTCTCTCCCTCGCCCTCGCTCACCCTTGTAATATAATGTGAGATGAGGGGAACTGTTATGGCAAATTAAATGAAATTAAGAGGGAAAAACAGCTTCATTCACCTCTGTCGTGTGTGATTTCAGAGCTGTCTCTCTGATGGAGCTGCCCCGATGGCCTCCGAGTCTGGTGGTCGTGACAACCAGCTGCCCTGGGGCCTGATGGGAGCCCAATATCTGGGCCTCCTCTCTTTCATGGCTGTACATTTCGCCACCATTCCCTGTACCCATCTTTTTTTTTTTCCCCTCCACTCTTTCTTTCTCAGTGCAAGGCCAATGGCCTTTCAATTATCACCCTCACTCAGAGCAGACAAATCTTGTCCCACAGTTCCAAGGTGTGTGTGTGCTTGGGATTCTTTTCTCCATCGTGCTCCCTTCTCCTGTGCACATTGTGAGACTTTCAATAGACAGTGTGTCCCCACCAGTTGGATATAATTTTTGAACTGGAACTAGGAATGGAAAAAATGTCACAGGAGGATGTGGATAAGGCTATAGGAAGTGAGAACACAGGGCTTTGCACCCCGAGTGCCTGCAGCACACACTGGAGTTATATCAAAGGACTGCTTTCTTTGTGCACAGGGCTTGATTTTTTCTGCTGTGGGTCCATCTGCCATTGGGAAGCAGTTGAAAGAGAAGAAAAGCTGGACCCAGCTGGAAGGACTGGCCACTTAGAGGCCCTCCACCTTAGCACAGTGCTGTGTCAACCCTCCGACTGCCGTATCTCATTCAGAGACACAAGAAAGCGAAGAGAGCCACAATTTACAGTACAAACATATTGACCGCAGCTCACATAAGTAGTCCATTCACTCGTAAACCTCTCCCATAATTCTCTCCGTTGTTGCGCTACGGAAACCTAGTAAACCAAAAACATATAGATTAGCTAATCAACTTCCTTATGACTGGCATGTTTATGAGAGTAATACATGGATTTTGTGTTAAATGCGAAAATAAACTCAGAAAATGTTCAGTTTGTCTTAAAATAAACCTTCTTTCTTTTTTCTCCCTGTCACAGGGCTGATCGATATTTTCCCACCCAAGTTGGCAACACTTTTTTTTCTGAACCTGGTACAGTATAATGCCTTATTGTAGTGTTTTTAATGCATTTCTAGTAAATACTTTTAAATCGTTACCTTAAAATTGAATTCTAATGTAGATATTCTGTTGATTAGTTTGAAACTACATGTCATTCTAAGTGTTTGTCATTCATTTGAAGATTAGTAGACTGCTCAGTTAGGGTTAGTAGAATAAAGGTGCTTTTCCACTGCTCAGTATGGTACGGTTTGACATGGCACAGTTTTGCTCAGCTCAGTTTGCATTTACACTGCAGTTTAGTACTGCTTAAAGCTGGTGGGATTATCGCAACAGCTGCACCACCTCCACCACCTCCACTGCCGTGACTTCTTGAAAAACCTTTACATTTTTGGTCGTCCCATGCAGCTTTCACAGAACCTTCTCCTCAGCTACCAGTGAGAGCAACATCTGGACCTCTTCTACTGACCACAATGTTGCCATGTCAGGTTTCTTCTTGCAGTGGGATAAAAAATAAATAAATAGTTTAGTTGTGTGAACAACAATGCAGCAGTGGCTGCTGCTGACTCTTTACATTTATTCTTATTTGTTGCAGACAGAATGCCGTCAATGGTCTGTGCAAACTCATAGAAATGATGTGGCACAATGAGGTGGACTTCTCATGCGAGCAATCGTACAGGTGCAGATACATCTGTACCAGCTCTGCTCGACTCGCCAGTGTATTCATGTGGCTAGTGTTGTTGTTTTAGATGTTGTTCTCCTGTCTGACCTATGTGAAATGAGAAACAAATCGAATAAATTGGAGAAGGCAGAGTTCCAGAACACATTGGTAATCGTCATGGACCAATTGAAGTGTACTGGGACCTTAATAATGTTTTTAATAGACCATTTTGAGGGATGTAAACAATAACAGTGTTCCTAACGTATTTCCTGTTTTACATTTTTAATTTCCATAGCTTCAGAGAATCCAAAAAGGTCCACATATTTATAAATTATGTTATGACAGCTGTTTTAACATCAAGTTATGATTGAATTGCCTCATGTTACAGTTAGGAAATAGTTTAACAACAAGCAGGAAATGTTCATGGGCCAATGACATCAACACATTGAAGCGGTCTATGGGCATTTTTTATACAATACAAGTACATAGATATTGGTGCATTGCAATTACAGACAAAGATTTTGCATTTATTCAACATTTATAGCCAAACTGTAATTCCTTTCATCCAAAAACCTTAATCAAACCAAATCAAACTCATTCATAATATATTTAGGATTTGTTTTGCAGTATAACATATAGTCACACAACCAATGCATAATCTAATATAGATTATGTCTAATATAATATAAAGTGTGACTAGTTTTCTTTATGCTACGGCACTTAAGGGAGTGATATACTGTGAATATAACAATAGCCCCGCTAAAACATTATAATGCATTCATCATATAATAAAATCAATTACCTTTCAAATGTATATATATACATTACATTAGGAGCTATAAATTTCTTTAACAAATTTATGATTTTTGTAGTTCACTTAAATATTCCTGTTACGTGGTACATGGATTTTTAAAAGTACAAATATTACACACAGTCTCTAAAGTAATGTAGGGTGATAAAAAGGGCGTTTCGCAATAAATATATCCAGGAACTGGAGAGATAATGTTTCAAGCAGTATTGTACAAAAGCATTTCACACAACATGACAGTGCTGTTTACTAGCCACTTTACTGTATATGGTATTTGAAAGAAGAAAGAAATCTCCCTGTATACGCTTACTCCTTGTAAGAACGAAATATGTAAAAAAAAAGAAAAAAAAAAAAGAGGCAGTTTTATGGACATGATGTGATACAGTACATTTACAGATGTTCCTTTAACAATAAAATCGAACACAATGAAATGCGTAGAAATATAACATAATACTTAATGATAGATAGATAGATAGATAGATAGATAGATAGATAGATATATAGATAGATAGATAGATAGATAGATAGATAGATAGATAGATAGATAGATAGATAGATAGATAGATAGATACTTTCTATTTTATCAGACTACACACAATTTAACTTAGTAATTTAACATCAGTTAAATAACAAAAAAATCTTTAGCATACTTCAGCTATTTGTCTAGGATGGATAATGAAGATAAAGACATTCTTAATGTTACAAACACTTTTTATTTCAAATCATGTCATTCCGAATTCCCTATTATTCATGGAAATGTACCCAAAAATATCAGTTTGCTCAAAATATTAATTAGTGCAACTGTTTTCAAGACAATAAACTGTTTTTTTATTTTATTTCTGAAGGATCATTTCTCAAGAATAATGATGCTGAAAATGTAGCTTTGCGCCATTGGAATAAATAATATTTTAAAATATATGAAAACAGCTTTAAGGATATTTATTGTATTTTTTGTCAAATTAACGGTGAGCCTAAGAGACTTATTAATGGATCTTTTAGACACCCAACTACTTTATTCAATGTAACTAACATCATATTTTCAGTTAGAATAGCTTTTTATTCATATTGATTCAGATGATACTATAAGTGCAATATAATCATATGGACTATACTTTTCGGGAATGGAATTTGTATCAAACTTCTCCTTTTGTGTTCTATGCAAGAAACCTGACATGAGGGTGAGTACCTAATGACAGAATTTCCATTATAGCTGAACAATTCCTTTAAAAAAAATTCCTTTAAATCCCATCACACACCCACAGGCTAAATGCCAAGCTTTTTTCAGCCCCAAACACTGCAGAGTTTTCCTGAGCATCTGCACTCTCAGACTCTCTGATGCAGTTTGAGTGACTGTCCAGTGCTGCACAGCAAAAATGTCTTCCCCCACCCCTCCCCCTTTTTCTCTCATCTCTGTCCACAAGGAGCAAAATAACCTTGAGGAGAAGTGATCAGAGCAGCCTCCATCTTCCAAAGCTGACTAATGGGCTGTTTCTGTCCTCTACCTCAGACAAACCAGCAGCTTTCCTCCACTCTCCCTCTCTCTCTCCTTGCACAGAATCCTGTGGTTAATGGGCTACTGATAACTCTCTGCCTCAGACTAACCAGAGGCTGATATAATGTACTCTCTTATATTGTATGGCTAACACACATACGCATTGGCCTGGCTGCGAATGCCCCACTTTAGCTATTGCAGAAACTCAAACAGCCTTTCTGCGGAAAATTTCCCCCCACTGCAAACATTCTGTATCCTCCTCTCTAAGTGACGCCCTCATTAGTCGAGAGGAGAGGACTTCCTTGTAGCTGTGTGTGTTTTAAAGGCAGGGCATCTATTAGGATTACATATGCATGGCATAGAGGCCGTTAATGAAATGGGTTAAAGTACCACACGTTAAAAATGCAGCATGTTCAGGGCTGTGCGCGAGGCATTGACTGTGACTGTGAAAAGGCATTACAGGATGGACGCTTTTGACCTGCGCACTTTTACCTTTTTTTTAGGACACATTTCTCAATACTTGGGTAACTTTATAAAATGTCTTCACATTCACTTTCAGCCAGGCACTGCAGTAAAGCTGACATCCAAATGCACTAGGACAACTGAAACACTTCATATACACTCACTGGCCACTTTATTAGACACCTGTCTAACTGCTTGTCAATGCAAATTTCTAATCAGCCCATCACATGGCAGCAACTCAATACATTTAGGCATGTAAACATGGTCAAACGATCTGCTGCAGTTCAAACCGAGCATCAGAATGGGGAGGAAAGGTGATTTAAGTGACTTTGAACGTGGCATGGTTGTTGATGCCAGACGGGCTGGTCTGAGTATTTCAGAAACTGCTGAACTACTGGGATTTTAACGCACAACCATCTCTAGGGTTTACAGAGAAGGGTCTGAGAACGAGTAAATATCCAGTGAGTGGCAGTTCTGTGGGCGCAAATGCCTTGTTGATGCCAGAGGTCAGAGGACAATGGCCAGAGTGGTTCGAGCTGATATGAAGGCAACAGTAACTCACATAACCACTCATTACAACCAAGGTATGCAGAAGAACATCTCTGAATTTGGCATCAACAACATGAAAGCATGGATCCATCCTGCCTTGTATCAATGGTTCAGGCTGGTGGTGGTGGTGTAATGGTGTGGGGGATATTTTCTTGGCAGACTTTGGGCCCATTAGTACCAATTGAGCATCGTGTCAATGCCACAGCCTACCTGAGTATTGTTGCTGACCATGTCCATCCCTTTATAACCACTGTGTACCCATCTTCTGACGGCTACTTCCAGCAGGATAACGTGCCATGTCATAAAGCACGAATCATCTCAGACTGGTTTCTTGAACATGACAATGAGTTCACTATACTCAAATGGCCTTCACAATAACCAGATCTCAATCCAATAGAGCACCTCGGGATGTGGTGAAACGGGAGATTCGCATCATGGATGTGCAGCCGACAAATCTACAGCAACTGCATGATGCTATTATGTCAATATGGACCAAAATCTCTGAGGAATATTTCCTGTACCTTGTTGAATCTATGCCACGAAGGATTAAGGCAGTTCTGAAGGCAAAAGGGGGTCTAACCCAGTACTAGTAAGGTGTAACTAATAAAGTGGCCGGTGAGTGTATGTCTTAAATCAACTCATCAATGACCTAAAAACACTAACAACATGTCCCAGTGGGCACCTTGATGTCAAAATGTCATCAAAAAGCACATCAATAATTGACGATGTCAACTGACTACCTTGATGTCAAAAAGACATCAAATTGACATCCAACATTGGCATCAAATTTCAATCACAAGATTTCTTTTTTACGCCAATTTTAGATGTCAATTTGATGTTTTTTTTTTTACATCAAGGAACTTTACATGCATTATATGACGTTTTCTTTGGCACAATGTCTGGGCAAAACAAGAATGGCACTCTTAATGGCTTACAAATCACTGCAGTGTATGCTACACAGTCCATGTTTACGTTCTGTGGTGTTTGTGTCTGAATGAAAAAGGAGTTCATGGAATTGAAAGATGTAGTCACTGAATTCATTTTGTGCCAAAGCAATGATAAATGATCCAAGTTCAGCCCACATAAACTGCTGTTGTGCTCACTGTGTGAAGAGTTGTGAGTGACTTAAGTATTGAAAAATGGGTTGTAGTATGGGTCGCTAATTGAAAAAAAATGGAGAATCCACAGACAATGAGTTGTGTTAACTGAACATGTTGTTAATTAGGACATTTCAGCATATGGACAAATTGGTACTGAGTGAAACTTGCACAGATTCTTTAACAGTCTTTGTATTTCAGCTTTTTAGCAAATGGTAAGAAGTGAAAGGAGGGTTTACACTTCAGAAAACATTGATTGGTAAAAGATGCATCAAAAATATACAGTGACAATCCAGTCTCATGAGGAAACTTAACTATTTTATGTATTTTCAGAAAAATAGCTGATTCGTGCAAATTCATATGATTGGATTTGTATGAAAATGTACAGGGCGGCACGGTGGCTCAGTGGTTAGCACTATTACCTCACAGCAAGAAGGTCGCTGGTTCGAGTCTTGGCTGGGCCAGTTGCCGTTTCTGTGTGGAGTTTGCATGTTCTCCCCATGTTTCTGTACCCACAGTCCAAACACATGCTCTATAGGTGAATTGAATAAACTAATTTGGCAGTTTTCCAGTACTGGGTTGCGGCTGGAAGGGCATCCGCTGCATAAAACATATGCTTGGATAGTTGCTGGTTCATTCCGCTGTGGCGACCCCTGATAAATAACTGGGCATGTTGTGTGACGTTTGATTCGGAAGGTGTGCTTTGGGTGGGTTTTTTGTGCTGCATTGCGATCTTTAGCACTGTTGTCTAAGTGTCTAAGATAAACTGTTGTGGGATGGTGTTTCCTTTAATCATTGTTTTACAACTAAATTTGTCCTCTCACAATAAGTCATTCCAAAAATCATGGTAACTGATATTAGGTTTACTCATATTGTACTGAAGTTTTTTTTTGTTTTCATAGAGGAAGACTATACAAACTTTATTGGCAAGGCAAGAGATTGGCCATGTATGTGGTTTTGACATGATATAATGCATTAATAAAAATTTATATAAAAACCCAATGGACTAATGGACTAAGATTATATTAAGACTTAATTCTGTACCTCATTATTAAGACATAAGGTTAGCTCTACATCCAAGCAGTTGAATGTGCAAAGAGCCCCACCACTCAAGAATGAAGTCAACCACAGATACATTACATTAAATCATTATCCAGGAATTAAATGTTATTTTCGTTTTATTATAGGTATTTTTTTCATCTCATCTAAGGCAACTTAAGAACAAAAATCAGAACTTCCGGCTGCACCATTAAGATTGAATCGATTAAAAAAACACCTTAAACCCTGTGAGCATTAAACCATTTAGTTATATATGGAAGTTCTTGCGAGTTCTTTCTAGTATGTGTTTATTTGTTTTCATTTTAAATTTGCACAGTTTTAAGGATAATGGAAACCTGCCTTGTGTTTGTTTGTGTGGTGTGATTTGGTCTTATGAGTTTTCATTCATTCATTCATTTTCTTTTCGGCTTATTCCCTTTATTAATCTGGGGTCGCCACAGTGAAATCCACATAACTGAGAAACATTCATACACTCTCATTCACACACATACACTACGGACAATTTAGCTTACCCAATTCACCTATAGCGCATGTCTTTGGACTTGTAGGGGAAACCGGAGCACCCGGAGGAAATCCATGCAAACACAGGGAGAACATGCAAACTCCACACAGAAATGCCAACTGACCCAGCCGAGGCTCGAACCAGCGACCTTCTTGCTGTGAGGTGGTTGTGCTACCCACTGCGCCACCATGACACCCCTTATGAGTTTTTCTTTGTAAAAGAAAGTTTTTTAGTATATGATGCCTATTACACAAATTTGAAAATCATATACTGTACTGCAGCCTTTATTTCTTCAAACCTTTACTCAGCAACATACCTGCATATTTCACTAAAACCTTTTCTGCCTACATAGTGCTTTCGACTACACTCAATCCCTTATAAGATACTCTCAATGCTGATTTAATAAGAACAGTTTAGGTTAAGTCTAACCTGCTTTGCCTCATTTTGGAGATTTTCACACTGATCTGCTCGGAGCCGGAGAAACATACGACGCAAAATGCAAATCGCAGTGATTGTGAAAAGGCAAACAAACAAACCCACTCACAAAAAAAAGAGCAACAGTGAAAACTTGAGAAGGAAAACAGCAATGAAACTTCAATTACACCCCCACCTCTCTCCTACTGTTTTCCAGCAAGTACAGCGACATAAGACATTGCTGTTCCTGCAACATGACTGTCGTACACCCAAGAGACCTATTAAGATGCACGGGAAGAAAAACACCAGATTTCACAGGAATCCCACAGGGGTGAATTTACAATGTTAAGATCATTTATTGGACGCCATCCATGGCCAAACAGAAGTTTCTTGAGTTTTATGTGAGATGCCATAGTCCATGCACGCTGATTCCAATTGAACCGTTTTCCCATAAAGGCCAAAATGATAAGGATGGATCACCATGCTAAACGAAAGTGCTTCATATTTTATGTTTGTGTGTTAAGTTTCTCATTAGTATTATACATGTATCTATTTTAAAATCCAGAAACAGTTGGAAAGCTGCAAATTACTTTAAGATGAAGTCACACACCAGGAGGGAAGTGTTAATGTGAGCGATATAAAACATATGTTGTGTTGCATTCTGATCTGGAGGGGGAGAAAACTTGCTGTATCCTGGATAAAGTTCTGTTCAGTGGTGCTCCTGTCTGTATGGAAAGTACACATTGTGATCCCTATAGTAGTTAGTGTTTATAGGTCAGATGTTCACACAGAACAAAATGAAATGAGCGTCAGCTGCAGTGGAAAATGTTTGATTTGGTAAGTTATTAAATAAATGTGGGACTGAAAAATGCAACAGTAGTCAAATTCATAAAATTCTGCAGGATAGAAACTACTACTTGCTGCATCTTTGTGCAGACTACTCAGCAAAGAATTAGAAATCTTGGTCTGAACTGAGATGGCACCAATGCCACATTATTGTGATGCATGATTACACAAGCTATAATTCAATAGATTATCAACTTTCTAATAACATATACTTGTGTTTCATGTTTATTATGATAAATTCATGTTATTATAACCAGTGTTGGGCACGTTCATTTAAAAGAGCAATTAGTTATTGTTACTTCTCACAAATAGTAACTGAGTTAGTAACTGAGTTACATAATTATAAAAGTAACTAATTACCAGAGAAAGTACCTATTGCGTTACTTAAAAAAAATCCAATGTCAAATGACTATAAAATAAATATAAAGCATTTTACACTAATCTACACTATTTTAATGTTGTTGTGGGACAATGTGAGAGACAACGGCAGCATGTCCTCAACTATATATCTAGATATTATTTTGTTGAATTCTGTCTGAGTAATACGTGTTTGAAGGGCGACGCGGTGGCGCAGTGGGTAGCACGTTCGCCTCACAGCAAGAAGGTCGCTGGTTCGAGCCTCGGCTGGGTCAGTTGGCATTTCTGTGTGGAGTTTGCATGTTCTCCCCGTGTTCGCGTGGGTTTCCACCGGGTGTTCCGGTTTCCCCCACAAGTCCAAAGACATGCGGTATAGGTGAATTGGGTAAGCTAAAATTGTCCGTAGTGTATGTGTGTGTATGAGTGTGTATGAATGTTTCCCAGTGATGGGTTGCAGCTGGAAGAGCATCCGCTGCGTAAAAACATATGCTGGATAAGTTGGCGGTTCATCCCGCTGTGGCGACCCCAGATTAATAAAGGGACTAAGCCGAAAAGAAAATGAATGAATGAATGAATAATACGTGTTTGCGATGGAAAAAACATAAGTTTTATTTGCTTTGATGTCGTGGCTTTGTCTCCTCCTTTGGTAGCAGAGCTCACGTTATCACCTGCGTAGCCACTAATTTTGTGGCGGCATGTGACGACGTGAGGTGCTTCATTAGATTAGATTTACTTGTCACTGATGCAGAGAGACTCTTTTTTGCTGGGTATAAGTTGCACGATACATAAACACTCTTGCCTTTCACCTCAACGAGGGAAAAATAATGCTTATATTTCCAGTTTGCAAACACTACCTTTGAACTTGTTGGATTTGCCATCGTTCTGACTCCTGGTCATTGGTGTGTGCCACTGACTGTGCGAGTGCTTGTGTGAACACACGCACTTCTCTGCCTCTGATTGGCAAACGATGGAAATGTACTCTATCTAAGCCAATCATCACATTCTAAGAGAGTAATTCAACAGTAATTTAATTGATTACTCATTACTGAAAAAAGTATTGCCATTAGTAAAGCCGTTTATTTATAGTGCTGTTATTCCCATCACTGGTTATAACAGTAAAAACACATGTAATGTCTTGGTTACTGCTGTAAATCACCATAATGTCGTTCCAACATAACCCGGAGTTCCTGATCTGAAGGGGAACGTTTCCATTTCAGTTGTAACCCTCATTCCCTGAAAAAGACAATGGAAACATTATGTCAGAACGACGTTATGGCAATTCCCCATAATATTGTTCCCACATAACTTCCTGATCTGAAGAGGATCCAGTGTTATATTAGATCATCTTTGTCAAAATTAAACTAGCACTAGAAACTACATCAACTATTAGTCAAGGAATGACCTGTGACATCATTTTAAATTCAGTTTGGACAGGAATGTCATTGATTAATGAGGAGGAAATCGAAAGTTAATCCCATACTGAAAGCATTACTATAGCCAATTCTTTGGCATTCAATTTACATAGAACCAACACCATGTCATGATTTTGGTGGCAGTTTGATTGACATATTTAAACCAGCTCTTTATCATAATTTATTATGTCAACTTGATGTCTTTTGAACATTAGGTGACCAATGGGTTGTGCTTGGAGCCCAATGATTGCCGCTTGTGGCTATATTTAATATATTATTTATTGCAGAGCAAATAGTAGAGTTTATCTACTTTGTTTGGTTTTTATATAATATAGAATAGTGTTTCGGTTGCTTCCTGGAATCATCAGATATGGCTGTGTATTTGACAAATACAGTATATCTAATCCACTTAATCTGTGATAAAGTATGCAAATACCGCACAAGATACACTAAAGGAAGCAGGTCGTGTCTTTATTTTCTACTCATATACTTTTACTCTCATGTATTCTTTATTCAGTGGTGAACATTGTGCTTAGTAGTAGCATTATGTACATTGCATGACATCACTTTCACTCCTAGGCTGTTTTCAGACCTGTAGAACATTTTTTTTTTTATCTGAAACAAGATTTAATTTGTTCGATTCAAATTCAAATTTTATTTGTCACATACTGAGTCATACACAGTATGATATGCAATGCTTATGCAACCACTTGTGACCTTGAAATAGTAACAACAATAACAAAATAAAATTCTAATAATCACAATAGAATGTAAACTATGGAGAAATAGTTATAAAAGAAAATAAAAGCTTTCACACACACACATTTTTTTTTGTTTATTCAAGTCACTGGTGACTACGCCTGTCCTCTCATTAGTCAGAGATCATCTCTTTTTGTGTTCTTGTGTACTAATAATGAAATAATACCAATAATGAACTAATACCCCTGTCTGAACCCTGTCTACCCCAGAAGTACGTCTGGTTGCATTTCGTCTTTAAAATGAACGCTACGGAGTGGTATGACGCCTCCGACGGCTTCTGTTCTTTTTCGTGCTACCGCTGACCGCTTACCTCCGTGTGGACGGCTTTTCCAGTGTTACCAGTTTGCCTAGTAGCTTGCCGCATACGCCGATGGACTTTTGATGCGGAGCGAAGTTGACCATGACGACGGGGTTTAAGTCCACCAAAGAACGGTTCCAGAAACCAGGTAAAACAAAAGCAAAACCAAAAAAATAAACAAATAAACAACAGGCTGAAAACGTGGTGAAATCATGCAACCGCGACTGCTTTTCTTTTTCCACATTGCTTTTGAAAACACTATCGATTGGGTTTAGGGAAGGGGGTTGTTGGATCAGTCGGTCAGTCAGTCAACAGCAAGCTGGCCTGGTCGGCTGAAGTGGCCTATGGTGGATTTATGCGAGAAGAGGACACGTGAGAGAAATTTGAGATCTTCAGAAATCATACACAGTGGCCTCTGGTGGATTTGCAAAAACAAAAACTGAGAGCAGACGTATCTCCAGTTGCGTATTTTGCTGTCTCCAGAAATGTAGACCTGGGTACATATCCGTAATGTACAACATTTATTAATCAGAGTTCAACATTTACTAATGCATTATTAAAACTGAAAGATGTGGTTTTTAAAGATTGTAAAAATAACATTCTCTTCATTAACGTTAACAAAGATGAATAAATACTGTAGTGAATTGTTCATTGTTTGTTTGTGTTAGTAAATACATTAACTAATGAAACCTCATAAAAAAGCACTAAATTTGTCCAAAGGCACCCCTTAAAGTCTGCCTAAGGTTTTGAATCAGACACAATAAACCTAAGATGTTCTGATAAGTTTGGCTTCAGCTTACTTCTGACTTTCTTTTGATGCTTCCACAACAAAATGACTCACCTCAGTTGTTTGAATCCTCACCGCCACTGATCTTTAACATGATGTCATGGCTTGTGTAAGCTTAAAGGAGCTGTTTACTGAACAAAAATTGCATTTCGAATTGCTTCTTTAACTTCTGAGAGAGGGAAATGATTGGTCTGTGCCACAAATGTTTCTAGGAAGATCAGTTTCGTTCAGGTTTGATTTATCACTAAACACTTCTACCCTTCTGTTCAATTGCGAACGCTTTGAAACGCTCCAGTGAACAACATTACTTCTTGGAGAAACAGAAAAGTGAAAAGGAATCTTGATGGATCACATACTTCAGAGTTTTTGAGGTGCACCTTGAGTAAAAAAAAAAAGTGTTATTTAGGCTTAAAACAGAGTTTCTAAAATACACTTTGCCATGGTAAAATTAATATAACCACATTGTTCAGACATATTTGGTTTTTTAAAACCGGTGGCAACAGCAATATGATAAAATGAATAGTCATTTAATTAAATTTCCATCCCGTGTGAAAAAAAGGCAATGGATTTCAACGATAAGATCTGTTTCAAGGGTCCAGAATGAAATATTCATAGAGTACTGGACATGATAGTGTAGATAAAAATGGCTGTAAATTAAACAGCCTAAAACCAAACCACACAATGAACTCCCTTTGAAGCTTTTTAAATGTAATTCTTGTACTTAGTATATGAAATATGAGCCAACGTTAAACTTAACCCAATCCCAATGCCCAAAGGTGACGACTAAGTCAAGTAAAAAAAAGGAGAAAATTACGCATTTGGGTTGAAATGTGAACGAGCAGAAGCCCCCGGAGCTTGACCTTTGATGGAATTTAATTAAAACAGTGGAACAACTGGAACTTTATAAAACTGATTAGACAGTAGGCAGAGGACGAAAATCAATACAGTGATAGTATAGTCTGTGTCATTATCAAGCTATATATTCTCCCTGAGGGCTGAGGAAGCATATGGCACTTTCCATGCACAAACAAGGACCTAAAACTCTCAGATTCTGAAGATATTTTTTAACAAATGGAAAGGACAAGCTTAACTTTGGTCTAAAATTGACTGTAGTGCGATTGTCAATTTAACACAATAAAAAAAAGCAATATATTGTGTAAATATCCACTACGGACATCTTTTTTTGACCATTAGTGTACTTTAAAAATGTTATTGAAGCTTTGATTTATAAACACCAAAAAATGAAATAAAATAAAATAAAATAAGATGAAATAAAATAAAATAAAATGAAATAAGATAATAAAATAAAATAAAATAAAATGAAATAAGATAAAATAAATTAAATAAAATGAAATAATATAATAAAAATAAATAAATAAAAATAAAATAAAATGAAATAAGATTAAATAAATTAAATTAAATTAAATAAGATAAAACTAAAGTACTCCCCGTGTTCGCATGGGTTTCCTCCGGGTGCTCCGGTTTCCCCCACAAGTCCAAAGACATGCGGTATAGGTGAATTGGGTACACTAAAATTGTCCGTAGTGTATGAGTGTGAATGGGTGTGTATGGATGTTTCCCAGAGATGGGTTGTGGCTGGAAGGGCATCCGCTGCGTAAAACATATGCTGGATAAGTTGGCGGTTCATCCCGCTGTGGCGACCCCAGATTAATAAAGGGACTAAGCCGAAAAGAAAATGAATGAATGAATGAAAACTAAAGTAAAGGCGACGCGGTGGCGCAGTGGGTAGCACGTTCGCCTCACAGCAAGAAGGTCGCTGGTTCGAGCCTCGGCTGGGTCAGTTGGCATTTCTGTGTGGAGTTTGCATGTTCTCCCCGTGTTCGCGTGGGTTTCCTCCGGGTGCTCCGGTTTCCCCCACAAGTCCAAAGACATGCGGTATAGGTGAATTGGGTAAGCTAAAAATTGTCCGTAGTGTATGTGTGTGAATGAGTGTGTATGAATGTTTCCCAGTGATGGGTTGCTGCTGGAAGGGCATCCGCTGCGTAAAAACATATGCTGGATAAGTTGGCGGTTCATCCCGCTGTGGCGACCCCGGATTAATAAAGGGACTAAGCCGAAAAGAAAATGAATGAATGAAGGAAAACTAAAGTAAAGTAAAATTAAATTAAATTAAATTAAATAAAATGAAATAAGATGAAATAAAATAAAATAAGTTGAAATAAAATAAAATGAAATAAGATTAAATAAAATAAAATAAGTTGAAATAAAATAAAATAAAATAAACTCAAATGTTTATGCTGTAGCAGATAAGTTTCGGAAACACAGAAAAAAGTTATTTTTAAGAATGAGTTTATCAGCCCTGTATTAAATATTAGCCAATACAAAAATGCATCAGAAATTCAACATAAAAAAAAAATTGCATAATTAAAGTTACATACCTGCATGTTGCATACGTTTTTTTTATTTATTTTTTTATGTCAGTGTTAGCATTACAATCAATCGCAAACATTTTCGTTACATATACAGTTTGAATCCAAGTTCAGTTTAAAGAACAGAGATTAAACAACTTTTTATTTAATAAGTTTTGTTAGGACTAATAAGAAGTTTTGTTGAGTGTGTGTGTTTCATAACTGGATTCTGTGCTCTCAGGGTTTCTCTCTTCATAAACACCAAAATGCACATACACTGTATATAAGAGATTAATTTAATAGCTTTAGTGATTATAATGGGAATTATAAGTGCAAAAATGGACCAACATGTTTGTCTGTGTAGGCGGAATATGACATGCTGTTTCCCCAAACACAAAACCATTTAGATCATTGAATTAGCATTAATACTCCTTACATAATCAACATAAATTATTTTTTGTCATACATCCCTTAACCCTGAATACATATGTGCAATCATATGTTAAAATCACATATGAAATGAGCTAACACACTTTTTCCTGTAAAGAATCGCTACCCTACCCTCTAAAAAAACACACATACTGTTTTTAAATATATAATTTTGGTACAGTATTAAACAGTTTGCTGTTCAGATCTAATCAAGAACAGCTTCATCTCCAAACATCCAGATTTTCTGAAATCTGCTGACTTTAATGCATGTCTTTAAATTGATGAAATGTGGTATATAATTCATTTTGAGTATGTATCTTTAGTCTCATTAGGGGTCCAAGCACTAGTTGATACTGTCCTATCAACAAATTTAAAGCTGGAAAAAAAGGCCTGAATCAAATTGTCTTCATGAGCGAAAGAGTAAAACCTTTTTATTTAAACAGACAATACAAGGCTGCAACAAGGAATTTAGTTTTACTTCCCACAAGAAAACAATACTATAGTAATTTATAGTAAATACTATAGTGTTTTTGTACCATGCTATAGTAAAGAACTTGAATGAATCTGTTGTGGTAATTCTGTAGTTGCTGTGGTAATACAACTTTAGATATTACACTACAACACACCACAGTTACTGTACTAAAAAGTAAAGTATGCTACAATATTTAGTACAGTTTTTCAGATCACGATAGTCAATCTACAATCTAAAGAGTTGTAAATACTGTAATATACAGTACAATATAATTTACTGTAGCATGGTTAAAAAAGAATGTATAAATTAACACTTTAATTTAAGCTAAATGTAACCAGAACTCATGACCTGTTATTGTATCATTATGTCATGACTTTACTTGGTGGGGCACATTGTCATTAACTCCTTAACTACTCACTGACTCCTGTGTTTAAACAAAATGGTCATGCAAGTGTGTGTTTACATTGAAAAACATTAGAAAAGGGTTCTGTCTACATCATAATGAACAGTTTAAACAAAGTAGTTCATGAGAATGATTTAATGATAATGTCCCCCTCCAAGTAAAGTCATGAGGTCATGGTAAAGTCATAAGTTCATGTCAGTTACATTTAGCTTAAACTGAAGTGCTACACTGTAAAACCCAACAGTCAACTTTATTAAATGAAATGAGTGTAGTTAACTCAAAATTTACTGAAAGTTAATTCTACTCATTTGAAAAGTGTTTTGAACTCAGCGTTGAAGCTAATGAGTTAATTAAATACCTCATTACTTCAAATTAAATGGAGTAAGTTTACAGTACCCATATAGATTAGTTTTTTTTTTTTTACTCAAATGGTTTGTTGCAATCGGTTTCCTCAAACGGTTTGAGTTGCCTTAACTTATTGGGTTTTACAGTACTCAGTTAGTTTGAGTTCTCTTCATTTATCAGGTTTTAATGTGCTCAAATTGCTTCATTTACTCAAGTGGATTAGGTTTACAGTACTCATAAGGATTAGTTTTTGAACTTAAATGATGAAACGGTTTGAGTTATCTTAACTTTTGGGGTTTTACAGTGTAATTAATACATTAATTAACAAACATGTAACAAGTTATTAAGGTAGTCATTATTCAAACATGAACTCACGTTACTCATGTTGTAGTTAAAGTTATTTCTTGATTAGTACATGCCTTAACTCATCATTATTTCATGTTTAGTTATATAGTAGTACATCATTATTAATTGACTACACAGCTAAACATCCAGTGTTGGATTTACAGTGTTCCATCCTACAGAGTTGTCTGATGTGGATTTTAGTGTTCATTTAAAAGCTTTTAACACTTGCAGTGTCGAAAATGTCCATTTTGGGAATATTCATTTATTCATTTTCATTTCGGCTTAGTCCCTTTATTAATCTGGGGTCGCCACAGCGGAATGAACCGCCAACTTATCCAGCATATGTTTTACGCAGCGGATGCCCTTCGAACCAAGGTCGCTGGTTCGAGCCTCGGCTGGGTCAGTTGGCATTTCTGTGTGGAGTTTGCATGTTCTGTTCATGTGGGTTTCCTCCGGGTGCTCCATTTTCCCCCACAGTCCAAAGACATGCGCTATAGGTGAATTGGGTAAGCTAAATTGTCCGTAGTGTATGTGTAAATGAATGAGTGTATGGATGTTTCCCAGTACTGAGTAAAATATATGCTGGATAAGTTGGAGGTTCATTCCGCTGTGGCAACCCCTGATTAATAAAGGGACTAAGCCGAAGAGAAAATGAATAAATCAAATTTTTTTATTACTGAATGTATACAATCAGTCTCTCTCTTTCTAACTTAAAGGGATAGTTCACCCAAAAATGAAAATTCAAAACAATTTGTAACCATTCACTGCCATTATATGAATCCTCAAGCACCACCAGGATTCAGCTCAACAATCTTCATTAATGTTCTACTAAAGGAAAAATTACATTTTTTACAATACGTACTACATCTTGGATGACCTGTGGGTGAGTAAAATAACAGGATTTTTTTTTGGGGTGAACTAGCCTTTTAAATGTTGCATGTTGTGTATAGAGGCACAAAACTGACTAGCTTACCTGAACATCGGCTGATGTGAGACAGGCGATTGGAGTGTGTAGTACATACTTGGGAAAACATTTTTGTATTTCCACTCCACCTTTAGTCATTTATCGTAACTGAGGTCAGAGTCAGTCACTTTTCATTTGTTACAAGCCGATATGTGCCTACGTTCTGTACTGTATATGTATATGTGTGTGTGTGTGTAGCCAATTTGTTTACATGCTTCAGATCTTTCCGAGGCACAATGTGAAGTTGCTGGATGTTAATGGGCTAGAATAAAAGCACATGAATTTTTTATTTATGTAGCCACTGTGAGCTGTGATGTTAATTTCAAGGTGCTCTGCTGAGAACTTGGAACGGTGTTTGAATATTCATTATTTCAGTGGTAATTCAGCATGCTCGAATATCCTGTGAGGAGGCATAATTGCGCGGTTTTAAGTGTAAAATGATATGCTGCTCTTAAATATTGATGTTTTCAACCCACGCAGAGAGTGAAAACAATTCTAGTCCATTTTTTTAGTTAAAAAAAAAAAAAAAAAAAAAACACAAGCACATTAGCGGTTCACTCAAACCCACTACAAGCCTGCTCTAGACATTGTACCACATTATATCCCCGAAGGCTCATTTTTCTTACTTTGAAAACAATCATCAGAGAACTAAGGAAAATCATAAGATTCTGCAAACATTTACACATTTTAAAAGAAACGAGAAACAAATATAACTTCTTTATTTTGCTTCAGCTTGTGCAAAGTCAGCAAGAAGCATGTAGCAAGCAGGATCATAGCATTTTTTGGTGAATCTCAGAGAAAATTGTGCAGTTATTATTATTATTTTTTTTGAAGAAATAACATTAAATTGCCATTTTGTTTCTCCATAAAATTAGATATTATAGAAATAGTATTGCTTTTATTTATACTTCATAACAGTGCTGAAGTTGTAATATAATGACACAACCATATCCACACTTTTTATTATTCATTCATTCATTTTCTTTTCGGCTTAGTCCCTTTATTCATTATGGGTCGCCACAGCGAAATGAACCGCCAACTTATCCAGCATATGTTTTACGCAGCGGATGCCCTTCCAGCTGCAACCCATCACTGGGAAACACCCATACACTCTCATTCACACACATACACTACGGACAATTTAGCTTACCCAATTCACCTATAGCGCATGTCTTTGGACTTGTGGGGGAAACCGGAGCACCCGGAGGAAACCCACGCAACACAGGGAGAACATGCAAACTCCACACAGAAATGCCAACTGACCCAGCCGAGGCTCGAACCAGCGACCTTCTTGCTGTGAGGTGACAGCGATACCAACTGCTCCACTGCGCCGCCTTCTTTTTATTATTATTATTATTATTATTATTATTTAAAAAATATATAATTTTTGGTTATGTTAAAGAGATGGTTTACCCTAAAATGTAAATTTACAAACTTTTTACTCACTCTCAAGTGGTTCCAAACCTTTCTGAGAACATCAAAATAAGATGTTTTGAAGAAAGCTGAAAACCTGTAACCATTGACTTCCATAGTAGAAAAAAGAAATACTATGGAAGTCAATGGTTACAGGTTTTCGGCTTTCTTTAAAATATCTTACTCTTTGTTCAACAAATCAAAGAAACTCATAATGATTTGAAACAAGTAAAGTGAGTGTGCAAGATACATCATCTAGATGCACTGGGACGCATCGTCAGTGTCACTGGCTGTTTCGGTTTTCAACATCAGACACCCTCACCCAGGTGACCGAGCTGAGGTTAATCAGACCCCAGCTTGCGTCCCAGTAGCCTTCACCCATGGATCAGCCCTCTTTATCCATAGCCATCTTGTGGCTTTCTCTGCAGCTTCACAAATGGACTTAATGGCCCTCTTCTTAGCTGCTACTGTTAGGCCTAGTTGGCTGAAGACTTTACAGAGTGAACGCCCTGCAAACCCTCTACAGCCCACCTCTATTGTCTCACGGTGGGTCTTCCAGCCCCCTTTCCAGCACTTCTCTATAGCTCCTGGTACTTTGAGCGTTTCTTTCATTTGCCTCTTCCATACGCTCTTTCCAGGTAGTAAATGAGAAGTCTCAATCTTCGTTTATCCCCAAGTAGTAAATGAGAATAAATGATGACAAAATTTTCATTTTTAGGTGAACTATCCCTTTAATGCAAACAGCGTACATTTTGTCCAAAAGGTGCATTTTTATCATTTATTTTCTTTTTTTTGGCTTCATTCAGTTTGTTCTATGGATAATTTTTTTTTATTTTGTTTAAGCAAACATTTGCTTGTTTTCTATTATGAGCACTTATGAGCACTGCAGGACGAATAAGCAAAAACGTATATAATTGTAATTATATTAGTGCATTGATATAGATATATGAGTTTGTTTTGTATGTCGGTACTGAGATATCTGCATTTTTTTTTTCTTTTTTTTTGTGAACATCATTTTGGAAAACATTTAGAAAATAAGTCTAAATAAGGTTTGTACAGACATCCATGTCCAGTGTCTGTGATATGCATTTAAGAGAGATTTATTGCTGTCAGTGAGCAATGCATTACCCTATCCAGTAAGTGTCATTTAAAGGACTCCTCCTCTCAAATTAATACTGTATGTGCTTTAAATATAAGGACCCATGATCATGTTTGGTAAAAGCCGAATCGTTTAATATGCAGCACAAACCAATCAAGCTGCTTGACGAGTCGTTTAATGATGCTCCGTAAACCAGCAGTGAAATAAAAGAAGCTAAAATAAAAGAGCCGCATATAAAAGCTGGGAAGAACCAGTATTTTTTATGAGTATCATATTCAACAACAGAAATGTCCACTTATCCTTTAAAACAACATAAAAACTGGCTGATAGATGTTTGGCAATGAGAGGTGAAACTCTAACACTGACAAATATTTTTCAATAGGGGGCGCATCAATGGATTTAGGAGCGATAACTTCACATAAGGACTTTATTAGTTGTAATAAACTAATAAAAAGAGAATGACGAAACATAGAATTATTGAAGTGAAACAACATCTTAAATACAGAAAATATGAAAAGCAATTATCACGGAAACGTCTGTAATAAAGAGTAATCGCATTAAAATGTCTCCGTTTTACAAGGGCATCACGGGGAGACTACGGCTTTCATGAGAACATAACTTAAACTTTACAAAATTAAGACTGAACCAAGCTGAGAACTGAAATGTGTTACATAAAAATCAATAATTAATGGCTATTAATGAAACAAAACAGTAGTTGGTTGCTTTATATTTTCGTCAGGTGGGCGGTTTTCAGCTGAAATAAGCAGCAATGAAGATTAAGCTTTTTCCTTTTTTTGTGCATGTGAGAAGTTTGGCTACACTTTACAATTTTAAGTGACAGATTTACAAAACAGAGCAACTGCAAAACCATAAAAATGCCAATGGGATTGAAAAAATGCTTTGAGTGTTTGTACTCACAATGACTAATTTAAAAACACAGTCACATGCAGATCATTTCTATAATGAGCAACGGCAATCTACCAAGAACAGCAGAAAAAAGGGCAAGGATGTCAAGCACAAAATGGATTAAGGAATAGTTTGTGCAAATTCCAGGAAACACGTAATGTACTTCTAACACTAGGTTTGCTTTCCAATTGTTATTATTATTATTTTTTTAAAACACAAGTATAACATTAGGGAAACAATGACAAGGTATTATTTTCAAGGTACTTTTAAAAATTGTTTTAAATATCTTCCTTTACTGTGCGCCTCTGATCACATAATAGAAAAATTATCTTTTTTTTTGATTGCACACTGAATAATCCCAGCAGGCACAGGATTTCAACAGGACCACAGATTGATATTGTACCCCAACGTCGTGGGAACGTTGCAGTTTCTTTGGAAATGAAAATCGGGTTGACGTCAGAACCCAACATCAGGATGATGTCAGTGTCCAACGTCCAACCTAAAATCAACCAAATATCAATGTCTAATGATGTTACAGCTTGACGTTGTGTGGATGTTACCACTATTATATCTATCAGACGTTGGATTTTGGTTGCCATACCTGACGAATAAATGTCAGAATTTGATTTAAGATGTTGCCTCGACATTGGATTTTGGTCACTTTCCAATACAACCTAAAATTAACCAAATATCAACGTCACCTGATGTCGTTATTGGACGTCAAAATAACATTGTCCTAAGACGCTGGCTAAACATTGAATTTTGGTCACCTGACGTCACAACCTAAATCTAACCTAATATTACCGTCTTATGACGTTGTGTGTCTGCTGGGATAGTATAACATTAAATAATAATTGGTGGTTCATTCTGCTGTGGCGACCCCTGATAAATCAGGGACTAAGCCGAAGGAAAATGATTGAATGAATGAAAAATAATTGTACTATCTTTTGGAATAATTACCTATTATTAATATTGATTTTTGTGATTTTAAATAGATTTGACAGGCCTAACATTACATTCATATTTTTGTGAAGACAACTTTCCTGGCTTACTAAAGCAAAACCTTAGAAAAGAGCTATCGTAAATGACAATGCATGATATTGCAGAAAAAAATCCAAATGATTCATACACATTTTCAGAACATTCCCTCCTTCACACAAAAATGCTTTATTGTCCATGTAATGCCAGTAGTTGGCAATGTCGCTTTGTAAAGAAACATCATATATCTTAAAGTTGAAAAAAGAAAGGGAAAGACAAATGCATATAAAAAATCCTCCACGCATTTTCATCACTATTTTTGCCTTTAGAAATTCCAGAAAGTGCTTTTTTTTAATGCCAGAACCGAATTAGCATTAGTGCAAGCTGTTAGTAAATCTGTCCAAATGCTTTTTTGGGGCCTTACTTTTTTTTTAATAAATCAGGACCTTTTATAATTAGATCATTTATAATTTAGAATCGTTCAGTGTCTGCACCATCACTATAAAGGCACTCTGCATTGATTAGCGTTTTTAATGAATCTCCTATGGCAATCACTTTTTATTGGGCAGCCACAAAACAAATCACAGCCACCATTTTTTTCTCCAAAGCGCCAGAGGAGAACCGCATGCACAAGATGCTCATGTATATAGGGTTTTTAGCCTCAAGACATGCTGATGCAATTGTAGGTAACCATTGTTAAATTGTTGTAAGAGTAAAAAAAAAGCCCTGCAATTTAGCGAGCCCATCAGCGTATGGCTTGAAGCTGAATGCAGGGTGCTGGAGGGGTGTAGGCCAGAATCTCTCACTACAGTTCCTGCTCTTCTGTATATGTGCTTCTCTCAGCCTGGACCTGGAATCCATTAGTGGTCCCAAAGTTTGACAGCTGCAGATGTCAATCAAATGTTTCTTTGTCGTTCCCTCACCAATGAGTACGGCATCCAGCTGTGAGTCAGAGATGCATAAAGAAAGAGACAGATGGTAATAGCAATACAGCCCTCATAAAGTCAATGTTTACTGCGGGAAGTTTATGCAAGCCAGTTTCATGCGAGTCCATGGATTATTCATTGTCTGTATTTATTTATTATATGCATTATTGCATATTATTGCCAGCTCATTGCCATCTTAAAATAATATTTATCGACATTCTGATTATCCTTCATTGATTGCTAGAAACTTTGTAAAAAAAAAAAAAGTAAGGAATGGCTTTTATTGATATTTTAGTAATTTTAAATAATATAATGTATAAGAGATAATATGTAGAGAATTAAGTCTGTAAAATAACAGAAAATGTACTGGCAAGATTTGTGTACCATAATATACAACACAAGTTTAGAGAATATATCACTTTAAACTATTAAAAATATTAATAAAAGTCACTTTCTTGAGTTTAAAAGTTGCCGGAAGAAAGATCCAGCTCCCATAATGTAATTCAAAAGCATAAATAAATGGGGGGAAATAAAAAAAATCAAAACATGAATCACAAAATATGGAAAACTGCTGATTTACGGATACTTTTTACAGTGTACACCATAAAAAAAATTGCTGGGTAGTTGTGTTGGGTCAAATATGGACAAACCCAAACGTTGGGTTAAAAAATTAAATTTATTTGTAGTTTTAAAAAAAATATGTTAAGTTTGTCCATATTTGAGCCAATGTTGGGTGGCCTCAGGGCCGCCGCTAAGGGGGGAAAGTTAGAACGATTCTAAGGGCCCACGGAGCTTAGGGGCCCCCAGAGTTACAATTAGAGTGCCCAACACCCTCCCCCTCTCTTCAACTTTCGTCCACGATCACCCCCACCCCCCCTGGTTTTCACTTTCGTCCATGATATCCCATCCATCCAACCACACCCCCAATAACCCTAATAACAACAATAGCCTAATGACAACCCATCAATTTGCTATGTTGGGTTAAATATATAAAAAACAACAAAAACATTGGATAAATTTTTAAAATTGTATTGAATTTGAACTTTTTAACCGAACAGTTGTGTTTGTCCATATCTGACCCAACAGTAGGTTAAAACTATCAAGTGTTTTTAGGCAAGGCAAGTTTATTTATATAGCATATTTCATACACAATGGCAATTCAAAGTGCTTTACATAAACAAGAATAAAATAATTAAAAATGATTAAAAAAAGATAAAAACAGATTAATTCAATTGTTAGAATATGACAATATTTGTCTGAGATACAACTATTTGAAATTTGTTATCTGAGGGTTCCAAAAATTGAAATATTGAGAAAATCACCTTTAAAGATGTATAAATTAAATTCTTAGCAATGCACATTACTTACTTACTTACTCCCAGGGCCATTTATACCGAAATCGATATTTAGCCACACCATATTGGTGTTTCGTAACATCTAGTTTTTATGAGGTGAGTTGTTAGCCCAATGCAATGTTTACTTAATATTCTAATGATTTTTAGCTTACAAGATAAATCTATAATTTAGAGTTTTTGACTCATGCAATGTATTTTGCCTATTTCCAAAATATGCCCATAAAACATAAAACTGGTTTTGCTGTCCAGAGTCACTTTTCGTCATTTTGCATTGTTGCTCACATATGTATGTTGTAATATTCATGATGCTGCTGGTTAGGTTTGGGGGCTTATGGTTTAGCAAAATAGGTGATTCAAATGACAAACAGCACTCTCTTTTGGATGTGTCATCTGAAAATTGCAGCAACACACATAATTTCATATTTATTCATATAATTTATTGTACATTTTATATTTGATTTAACAATCATATATTTTCACATGAACATACAATTAAAACAATGGTACACAATTACGTTGTGTCTTATTCTCAACATTATAATACAAGGCACATAGCATTACTATAAAAGTGAATGTAAAAGTTTATTTTCTCTTAGCGCCAAGGTATACACAACTACAGGCTAAATACATCATTGCATTAACAAAATCTATCAGAAACAAATCAAAAGCATGTAATTACCTGTCTAAAAGAAAAACTGCAACCATGGCATCATTTTTCAGACAGTTGCCTCCAGCTTGCAAAAGCAATATGCGAAACTTAGCTTTTAGCTCTTTCTTGATCCAGACCAGTGGCGGTGGGTGGAAATCTTTCTAGATAGGCCTATGCTACATCCAACAATCCCAACTTAATGCTAAACCATAAAAGAATTTAAGAAATAAGGGATTAATAAAATGAAAGGCTTGACACATTTTAAAGATAATTAAATGCCAAGTTTTGGATTCAGTTTGCAGATGATTCTCACAAGTTTGTAGAATTCACAAAATAAACATATATAAAAGCAAAATAAATGCAGTTTCCCTGTAAAAAAAGAAGAAGGGGAAACTAACCTGTTTAGGCTTCCCAGCAGGCACAGGACGTCAACATGACGTCAGATTGACGTTGTACCTCAACATCGTTGCATTTTGTTTGGAAATGAAAATCGGGTTGACATCAGAACCCAACATCAGGCCAATGTCCAACGCCCAACCTAAAATCAACTAAATATCATTGTCAAATGATGTCACAGCATGACGTTATGTGGAAGTTGGATTTTGGTTGCCATACTTGAAGAATAAATGTCAGTATTAGACGTCAATATGATGTTGGTTTAAGATGTTGGCTCAACGTTGGATTTTGGTCACTTTCCAACAACCTAAAATTAATCAAATATCAATGTCATTTGACATCTTTTTGGACGTCAAAATAACATCCTTAAACGCTGGCTAGACATTGAATTTTGGTCACCTAACATCATGACCCAAGTCTAACCTAATGTTAACATCTTATGACGTTGTGTGCCTGTTGGGTTTGAACCATGGCTTAAGCTGGTTCTTCATGTGCTACTCATAAAAAACAGCAAGAGCCAGCAGTCAAAACCTACCTAACCAGCTGTTTTTTTCCCAACAGCTTTGAGTGAGTGTACATATATCTAACTACAAAATGCAACACAAAACAGAACCACATGGATGAAGATACCAACAGTCCACTAATTGAGTCACCTTGAGAAAACCACATCTAAAATGATGAATTTGCATATGAAAATGAATAATAATCATCATGAATTTGTGTAAATTCAGCAATCTGATAGTGAACATCATCAGTGAATATATCCTCTGGATTTTACTTTACCCAAACTCAATTACTGTAAAAGAACCTAAAACTTTGTTATTAAAATGTCTGATGGATTATTAAAAAAAAAAATGGATGGGAAATTGAACTGGGATAGGAATAGTCATTTGAAGCTGATTATTATTCATTTGATTAGGAGATGTGGCTGAAAACAAAAAAAGAATACAGTTTGCATTGCACTGTGTTAGGCCAGGGTTTAAAGGGATAGCTAGTTCACCCAAAACTGAAAATTCAGTATCATTCAGAATTATTTACTCAGCCTTTACTTCAGGGGTGCCCAAACTTGGTCCTGGAGGGCCGGTGTCCTGCATAGTTTAGCTCTAACCCCAATTAATGACACCTGATCCAGCTAATCAAGCTCTTTCTAGGTATGCTAGAAACATCCTGGCAGTGACAAGTTGGAGCTAAACTCTGCAGGACACTGGCCCTCCAAGACCGAGTTTGGACATCCCTGCTTTACTTGTTCCAGACCTTTATGAGTTTCTTTCTTCTGTTGAACACAAAAGAAGATATTTCGAAGAAAGCTGGAAACCTGTAACCATTGTATTCTATAATACTTGTTTTTCCTACTATGAAGGTCAATGGTTATAGGAAACATTGATTTGACGATCTTCTTTTGTGTTCAACAGAATAAAAAAGCTCACAAAAGTTTGGAACCACTTGAGGGGTGAACTATCCCTTTAAGTAAACTATAATTCAGGTATACAGCGAGAAATTAATTTCATCGCAAAATTGAAAAGATGACATTTAAATCAAACATTACAAGGTTTGACACATAAAAACATGACTCATTTACAATAAGACCTATATCCTGCATTTACAATTTTCCAACTTTAAAATGAATGTTTTTGCCGTGGTAAAATAATTCAAAAGTCTTTGGTGAACGTATTAAATGTTTACACCCTGATAGGATCATTAATGTGACATTCAGAATAAAGCATCGGTTCTTCAAGCAGCCAAAGTAAAGAAGGTCATTTTGGGTTTGCCGTACATGGAAAGTCACCTGAATTAAACACGCTTATCAAATCACCCACAGCACCTTTCCTGGTCTAAACTTAAATGGATCTGCAGACGATGTCCTGTATCTTGACAAAAAAAGGTCAATAAAACAGATTCCTCCCTGACTATGCTGTTAATTGGTTGTGTAGGCCTCACCTTGTGATGAACTTCAATCGGATCAATTGGCACACAACAAAGACGGTATCGAATGTGAGCAACCACAGCCAAGAAAAAAGTCAATGGATTTCATGTCTCATCATAAAGCGACACAAAGCTTTGCTGTCAATATTGAGCAGAAATAATTTTGTACTTCAGTCATCCTGGAAGTAAACCACAGGTTTTTATTCAAAGGCGTATTTTGGTACTTGAGTATATCTCTCATTTTGTGTATATTCAAAAGTGGATATTTCTTGCATTGTGCATTTTCTTTCTAGAAGCATTTTAGATTTAGCTAACAACTGTTTTTAGAATCTAAAATTTCCAATTTCTTGCTCTTAAGTGCCTCATGCAAAACTTTCAAACATCCGATTTCACAAAGCATTCTCACTCCCGGTTCATCACATTTACTAGTTCATTAATTTAACTTATTTTGATATATGTCATTAGTACAGAAGTATCAATGTAGGATTAGTAGACAGATATGTTAAGGTTATGGTTAATAGAATAAGGTGACATTTTCTTGCAAATTAATAGAAAGAATTGGAACGTTTTGAATAACTACTAAATAATATCATGTGTTTTAGGATACACCAACATCACGAGTGGATGCTGCAAAATACAGGTTAACTGGGATCACATTTTTTTTGGCTCATCTACTTTCAAACACTTCCAGAGGTAGTGGAAATCAGGTAAGAGTTATGACTAAATACAAACACAAGTGGTCACATGAGATACATTTGAATGTTAATACTGGGTGAAAAATGGTAACAAATCTAGGATGACCAGGGATATCCCATAGGGGTATGGGATGGGTTATGAGCTCAAAAATGTTTCAATTGAAATAGTGGCTTATTAAATTTAAACTCATACAACATTAATATTATGTCATTACTGAATCCCAGTATACTGTATAGTGAAACAGTATGTTGGCTCAACAAAGCCACATTTCTAAATGTATCTCTTACTAGAGCTTCCGAACTACAACCTACAATATACAATATATATATATATATATATATATATATATATATATATATAT
>CAIGQV010000919.1:10941584-10963819 GCA_903798115.1 Danio jaintianensis
TCAATCAATCAATCAATCAATCAATCAATCAATCAATCAATCAATCACAGACATTAATTAGAGTTTATTCCATTTGGGACAATTTTGCCCTCTCAATTTTATAGTTTATCTTGTTGTTTACTACATTTAGCTACTTAAATGATATTTAAAAAGGTGGCATGGTGGCTCAGTGGTTAGCACTGTCGCCTCACAGCAAGAAGGTCGCTGGTTCGAGTCCCGGCTGGGCCAGTTGGCATTTTTGTGTGGAGTTTGCATGTTCTCTCCGTGTTGGCGTGGGTTTCCTCCGGGTGCTCCGGTTTGCCCCACAGTCCAAAGACATGCGCTATAAGTTAATTGAATAAACTAATTTGGCCGAAGTGTGTTTGTGTATGAGTGTATGGGTGTTTCCCAGTACTGGGTTGTGGCTGGAAGGGCATCCGCTGCGTAAAACATATGCTGGAATAGTTGGCATTCCATTGTGGCGACCCCTGATAAATAAGACGAAGGAAAATTAAAGAATGAATGAATGAAATTTAAAAAATATATAAGAGCATGCTAAGGATTTATATTTTCAACTAATTCATAAAAAGCTGTCTGCAATTTGAACAAGCCAAGTGATTCCAAAGCAAGTTCTCTAATCTTTGATAATATTTTTTATATTTTTTTAGGAAAACGGTTGACCTGGCAAAATCCACTCATTATAATCAGAACATGTATTATTTTCTGCCTGCCGTGCATGCAAATCAACATTCACATGATTGTGAATCTGTGTGAATATGCACTTCATTGCACAAAAAAGTATTTCTTTTGTTCATTATGTTTTTTTGTTTTGTTTTCCAGTACAAAATATCAAAACTTTCCTAAACATAGATGCATGTACTTAAGGTACTTAGTATCTTTGACTTCTATTTCTATAGATCTAAATCTTACATCTGTAAATCTGTAATGCAACATTTGTTCATAACAAAATTCATGTTAGTTTAAATGGCCTACAATGGAGTCCAGAGCATCTAAATACAGAAATAACAGCATGGTCTCACAAAGAGCTATTTTTAAGTTTTGTCAGTTTAGTGACTAATTCAGTCCTATGCAAATGTATGATTTTTAAAAGGTTGCGTGGTACCAAACACCACCCTTAAACCTAGCCATCACTGAGGGATAAGCAAATCATACTAAATTGTACGAATGAGATCATACAAATTCATACAAATAAGCCACTAAATCAAAAAGTTATGAATTGCTGCAGGCTGGACATGGGTAGCGCTGTCACCTCACAGCAAGAAGGACGCTGGTTCGAGTGTCAGTTGAGTCAGTTGGCATTTCTGTGTGGAGTTTGCATGTTCTCCCAGTGTTTGCGTGGGTTTCCTCCGGGTGCTCCGGTTTCCCCCACAAGTCCAAAGACATGCGGTATAGGTGAATTGGGTAACCTAAATTATCTGTAGTGTATGTGTGTGAATGAGAGTGTATGGGTGTTTCCCAGTGATGGGTTGCAGCTGGAAGGGCATCCGCTGCGTAAAACATATGCTGAATAAGTTGGCGGTTTGGTGACCCCTGATTAATAAAGGGACTAAGCCGAAAAGAAAATGAATGAATGAATTGCCACGAGACAGCATTGGAAATAAAGGTACAGATTCTGTCACTGGGGCGGTATCTTTTAAATAAAAGTATATTTGTGTACCTAAAAGAATCAATAATGGAAACAAAAAGGTACATATTAGTAAATATAATTTTGGTACACTACAGTACTAAGGTACACTACTGTATTTTTCAGTTACTAATATACTGTAACTTTAAGTTCCCATAATGGACCCTTTAGCTCAGGGGTGTGAAACTCAGTTCCTGGAGGGCCGCAGCCCTGCACAGTTTAGTTCCAACCCTGCTACAACACACTTAAGCCGCGGTCACACTGGACTTTTCTCCCCATAGACTTCCATTTATACTCACGCGAATGCATCAGACCAGAAACGCAAGCTCTTGCGACAAGTTTCGCAGTTCGCTGCGTTGCAAAGTTCAAGCTTGGTGAACTCTGACCTGCGAAATCGCATCATGTGACTGCGTGAGACCAACCGATGATCAAAACATGACCTCTCTGGACAGAAATTTAAAATATGGACCAATCGCTTGCTTTTTAAAATGTCTAATCATCTTGTTTAATCCCGCCCTTTTTCACAGCGCCGTACAACAGAATTTCACATGCTTACAATCTAATGTGACCGCAGCTTTACCTGTAGGTTTCAAACAGGCCTGAAGGACTCAATTAGTTTGATCAGGTGTATTTAGTTAGGGTTGGAACTAAACTGTGCAGAGCTGTGGCCCTCCAGGAACTAAGTTTGATACCTGTGCTTTATCTACAAAATATACCTTTTGAAAAGGTACTTGCCCCAGTGACAGCTTTTGTACCTATCTATTTCTAAGAGTGTTTGGCATCTACCACTCACCAACTAAAGAACGTCTACCAGCCACCACCTATATAGATTAAACCGTTGTCAATGTGAACAGCCCTTTATAATCCACTTAACCTCTGCACATCCAGCAATGATAAACGCAGAGCCAAGGTGCAAAGAAAAGCAAGTTCTGCACCCCATCTGTTGATAATCCAGCTTGTTTTCGCTTGATACTCTCGCCTCTATCTCTGACTAAAGATAGTGTCTCCCTGATGTCCCCTCCCCATAAGTTTGCCTTTGCAACCAATTATCTTTTTGCCCTCTATCTGCAGTGATTAATATTAGAGGGCTGTCCCCTTTATATGTGCAATGAATCATTTTAGTTGCACCGTCAGGGGTGTTTCATAGCCTAAAAAAAGCAAGCCCCCTTACACAGATTTGATATCTGGGAATGCTATAATCTTGGGGAAAAAAAGTGTAAGAGTATTGATCAGCTCTGGGAGTCTTTTGGCAGAAAGAAAAGGGGTCTAGAGATGCTGCAGTCCTGTAGTATCCAGTCAACATTCAGTATGCAGCTGATAAGGCCTGTGCTGAATTTCGTTTTGCAGCCAGATACATGCGGAGATGGGATTCCTCACCTGCTAATGCATTCGCTCAATAACAGTAGCCAAATCCACAGGGGGGGCTTGGGGATCCAACTATTTCCGCCAACAATAAACCCTTAGGACATTAAGGTGCGCTCCGAATATATGTGCATGCTAGTTCTTGGTAATAATCACAAATCACATGCTGGAAAACTCATCTGTGTGGTATAGTTATCAGGCAAGGATTAAAGAACATTGCAGGATGTGCAGAGAGCGGAAAAACACAGTGCCTATGAATTATTAGCAATGGCAGGTACTGGTTGATGAATATAAAACATCAGCTTCTGACTTATTTATATTTACTTATTATTAAATTTTTTGCCAAGAACAAGAGGTTTGGGTATACTTTAGGTTTTGCAGAGGATGCCAGTCTCTGGAGGCAGAATTTGCAGGCAACTAACAGCACAAGTTTAAAAAGTACTTTGCATTATTTTAATTGTACAGGCTATAATCTCTACAGAAGAGCCAAACAAGTATGACCACCTGCCTAATATGCCAAATCACTGCTGACCTGCATGCAGTTCGCAAGACACCTGAAGATGTCCTGTGGTATTTGACAACAAGACAACAGCAGCAGATCCTTCAAGTGCTGTAGGGTGTGAGAGTGAGCTGCCATGGATCAGACTTGTTGGTCCAGAGATGATGCTCAGGAAATTTGGTGGCCAGGGCAATAACTCTTCGTCATATTCTTCAAATCATTCCTGAACGATGCTTGCAGAGTACATTATCCAGATGAAAGTGGTCATTCAAGTCATCACACTCCTTTTACCAGCTTGTCGTCATCTCAGAGTAGATCTTGGTGCCGTTACTTCTCCAGGTTAAACAAATTCACATACACAGCCTTTAATGAGATGTAAAAACTAGACACACTGGACCAGACAGCCTTCTTTTACTACTCAAAAATCCAGTTCTGATGCTTGGATGCCCATCATATTGGTCTATGGCTTACTACACAGCAGAATGCCATGTACTGTGTGTTGTGTTCTTTCCATAACCATAATTAAATACCAGACTTGTTAGCAAACCTTGAACTCATGCTTCAATGAGTCTTGTGTGCTCTACTCTGTGTCGCATGTTTGTGGTTTGTCCCTTTATGTACAGTACTTCTGTTGGTTAATTCTTACCAGGGAGCAACCCACAAGCCTTAGATGCTCTGACCCAATCACCTTGCCACAACAATTTAACCAATTTGTCAAAGTCTCTAAGATCTTTATTCCTGCACTTGTCTACAGCATTCAACACACTGATTGTTTGCTTACATCTAGCCAGACCTTAATATGTGACCTTGGTAAGAGTTCATCAATGATATCCACTCCAGCTGTGACTGGCCATAAGGTTTTGGTTCATAAAAGCAATGGACCCTTTTCACATTTCCAGGTATCTTTGCAGTTGAAGTCGTCAAACTTAGAGAGCAGTGAATGGGAGATTACAACAAATATATACACTGTTAACAATGTCATGTAGAATCTACAGTAACTTACTGGCAGCAGTTCGCCAGTAACTTACCATTAATCAATTACAGAAGTAATACTGTTTTTACATTTACAGCACCATTTATCTTGCTGTACGTGTATTTACAATATTGTATATCTTTACTGTAAAATATGCTGTAATCTTGACAATGCAACTTTAAAATGCAGTGTCATACTATATAATTATCCAACAGTAAAATACAGTTCATATTTTACAGTTAAATAGTGTGTAATTTACACAAATTTTAATAGTGTATATATATTTTTTTGCATTCCTGTTTGCTCAAATAATAAAAGAAAAACTCCACGATATATATATATATTTATTTTTTATTTTTATTTTTTGAAAAAAAAAAGGAAAATAAATAGTGTGAGACTGATAACAGCAGTCAGAAGAGAAAACAAGGTTAAATTTACTATCCTGATCTTAGACGTTGCATTACAAAGACCTTGCATAAGCGGTAATGGTAACACTTTATTTTAATGGTCCATTTGAGTATTAGTAGACTGTCTGCTTAATATCTGTTGACACTGCTCCTTCAACAGACATTTAACTGACTATAAGAAACTTTGCAAGTACATGTCAACTTACACTAACCCTAACCCCAACCTAACAATCTACTTATAATGTAATGAGAATTAGTTAGCATGTAGATGCAATGTAACTTAAATTCAACAAACGGACCATCAAAATAAAGTGTGACTCCGGCAATTAGTTTTTTTTGATGATATAATACAAAGTATAGATTTATAAATGTACATACGTTTTTTAAATTAAAATATTAAATACTTTCAATGACTTGCTGATGACTGCTAAATGAGTCATAAACATCTTGTGAAAAGGGTCCATGTGCAACTCTAGAGTGCTCATCTAATAGAGTGCTCTTTTGATAATCTTTTTTTTTCATTGGCATTTAAGGCTACTTTGGTCTAATTTTGAGATTCATTTGAATCTTCTTTCAATCAGAGATGTGTAGTTACTGTGTTCTTGCAGTGTACAGGGGGAACAGATTGGTGATTAAACTCTCCCAATAGGCAATCGGATGATTTGATGATTTTCTGACATGTTAGAAAGTTTTGGCTCACAGAGTTGAATCATAGCTACAAACCGATTGAGTAGAGCTCAGTGTTTGTTTATACCCTCACTGCACCTGTGAAAAACAGAAACAGACATACACGTCTGGGTTTCAGGGGTAGTGCAATATTAAAGGATATATTTCAGAACGCACATAAAACAATTCAAAATGTATGACATTCTGTTCAGAGATATAGATCTGATTAATCATGAGCTTTGGCTTTACATTGCATATGATCTTCCCATACAGTGTGAGTACCTTTGATGAAACTGCATGGAAATCATACTCTGTATGTCTGGCCTAAACAGAGTCTTAGCAAGTTCAACCATTAAAGTACAAATGAAATCAAAACCATATTGATTTTGTGAGCTCACATTGCTAGTTTTGTATTGAACAATTCATCTGTGCATGTCATTAAGAAAAAAAAAAAAGTTTGCCCTTGTAATCTAAAATTAAATTCTGAAAATGCACATCCTGTTTGTTAAATTCTCAGATTACGTCTGTCTGTCTGAGGTATTGGGTGTGGCTAACATACTTAACCACGCCCCTCCAACTGTCAGTTTTGACAACAAACAGAAATGGTGAGCAGGAGGTGTCTGTTAGGTTGTAATAACCCTCCCCAAACTCCTTTTCTGATCTTACTGAATGAAATGCCTACTTAACTACATCCAATCACCTCGCAGTAGAAAAAACAAGCCACGGCCACTGTTTTCTTATTTAATATTCCGTTTCTCTAGGAACTGCATCACAATACGAAAAACAAAACGGTCGCAGCTTCTGGTTCATGTAGGCTTTAAAGCAGTTACTTACCAGCTTTGGCAAAAGTTGAAAGCTGCATAAGCTATAGCATAAAAAACACTTTTCCAATAAACAATATTAAATTAATATCTGAAACTGAAATAATTGTTAATGTTTTTTGAGACTTTGTACAAATAACCTTCAATAACAGCCAGCATTTCAACCATTTTCCCCCATCTCTCTCTCTCTCTCTCTCTCTGTTTGTCTGCACTTCGGCATTACCCATTACAGATGGCCAATATGATGTTCAACTCAACAAAATGTTACTTTGTGCCTTTTCTCAGTACAGAAAGGGACTCTGGGACATGGCGGGATGAATCAAGATAATTGCCTGATTGATTTTTTTTTTCTTCTTCCAGTTCTCTAAGCACTTGGCCGGGCATGATTTGTTTAGGGAGTGAAATGGTTTTAATACACATGCGAATGCACACGCACACACACGCACACACACACACACACGCACACACGCACACACACAACATGCCAGTCTCATAGGGGCAAACAATAGTTCACAAGATGTCATTTGGTTCACCTAAATTACATTTGCAGTGACAGGCACACACAGTAAGTAGATTTGTGCATGGTGTGCGCTTTACAATCCCCTAACCTAGTTCATTTGTGGAAGCCGCATCTCTTCCACTATGTACACACAAATAATTGTGTGTTTGCGCGTCTCATCTTCTCTCTGAGGCTAGCTGACATTAATAGGACCTGCCCAGGCATAGCTCTTGTCCCACTGAGTGCATCTGAGATGAGTGGGGAAGGAGAGGCCATTCTCTCACCACCTGATTATAGCAGATCCTTCAGGAGCAGATGGAGCTCACCCTTCATACAGACTCATGCCAGGGGAGAATGAGCATGCTCTCTGCCTCTGTAGATCCAGAGTTGCAAACCCTCTATAAATATAACAGAAAAATCGGGATGCAAAGCCGATCCGTGTGCTGGTTCTGTGAGACCCGTGAACCTCAAATGAACACAGAGCCTCTCTTTTTCCACACACTGTGACTCAGAAACTCTTACGAAAGGCTGGAGGAGGAACAGAAGTGGTGACAAATTTGCAATTTTTGAGCAAAAAAAAAGATCTGAACTGATGCAAATGGGGGCCATAAATGTCAAGATTTAGCTTTTTTTCCCCTCTCTCCCTGAAGTCACAGCAAACGCAGTCGTAACCGAGCCCTAGAATTAAAGTCAAAACAAAATGAAAAAGCGGGTCTGTTTAGTTTCTGAATGCACATTCTAAATTAGGAAAACGTCTAATCTTTAATCAAAATGTATTAATGTGCTTGGCCTCTAAAATGATTTGCATTCAGCCTGGCTCGATTCTGCATTGTAACAGCCACTTTTCACAATCCATTTAATTCCTGATGGATAAAATTAAGTCTCGACCCACATTTCTCCTTATTGAATATCCTCTATTTCTCATAAATACATGTCAAATTACAAAAAAAAAGGCTTTCAGCAGGAGAAAAGCAAAATATATTAAAATATTACTTTTTAAATATATAAACATGAAAATATAGTTGTGCAAAGCTCAATATTTTGACAGCATTTCTCCAGGTGTCTCATGATCCTATAAAACATTCTAATATGCTGATATTATGCCAAGAAACACACTGAAAAAAAATATTTTTACTAAATTCTTTTAGGGTAAGTGGTTGTAAACAATTTATATGGGCTGGATTTAATCAAACAAATTAAATTTAGTAATGTTCAACGTAATTTGTTTATTAAATTCAGCTTATATAGATTGTTTGCAACAATTTGCAATGAACAATTTTTTTCAGTGCACTTTTTAAATGATCAACTTTGCATTGCTTGCTCTATGTTTAATGGGAAGTGAGCTTTTGCTCTATGAACATTAGAATATATGCACATTCATTCATGTTCCTTCAGCTTAGTCCCTTTATTCATCAGGGGTCGCCACAGCGGAATGAACCACAAAGTCATCCAGCATATGTTTCCAGCTGCAACCCAGTACTGGGAAACACCCATACACTCTCACGTTCACACACATACACTACGGCCAATTTAGTTTATTCAATTCAACTGTAGCGCATGTCTTTGGACCGAACACGCGAACACAGGGAGAACATGCAAACTCCACACAGAAATGCCAACTGACCCAGCGACCTTCTTGCTGTGAGGCAACAGTGCTAACCACTGAGCCACCGTGCCGCCATATATGCACATAGTATATACAATTTAATAAAAAAATTAAATGCTACTTTCCATGATATATATTCTTCTTTAATACATTGCATATAATGTCATTTCAATGTGATGCCCTGATTGCAAGACTATAGGATGCCAGGAGACATGCTTTTGTTAAATAAAGTAGAGGTAGAATAAAATAACATTTTATTGGGTCTTTTAGGATACCCCAGAATACACCAAGTATGTCTCACAAGGTCATACTTTTTGCTCTTTTTGACTCTCCGCTCAGTCTTCTGGCCTATAGTCTGAAAACAAGCTCTGCTGGTCATCCTGTAGATCCTCATGCTCTTGACTGGCTTTGAAAGAGTTGCTAAGGATTCAGTGACTTTTTTCGGCCTCAGGGGTTTAAGGTCTTTCCTGCTCTTGCCACCTACTTTGTGGTCAAAAACTTAAAATACATTGACCACGGCATTGATGTCTCGACCAGCAGAGAGTGGAGTATATGTACAGCTACTGTACTTCGATATGCTAGATAGGGCATTTTTGGTGAACGGTCAACAGTCAAGATGGCATTCAAGACACAAAGTTTTTCCTCAGGTCAACATCCATGACGTACATCACCTGATCACATCAGATGCACCATTGTATGGTTAATAAAACACATTATTCTCTATCAGTCTGCACAGCCCAATGACATAAATATCAACTACCAACTACAATATACAATACCAACTACAGTACATACCCAACTATTCTGTGTTTTAAACTAACCACATCCAATCAGTTGTTTTTCTAGTCAACTAAGAGTTTAAAGTGTTAATTCACAGAAAATCGAAAAGATTATGTTATTAATTACTTACCCACTGCAAAAATATAATGACAAAAAGTCAAGACAACAATTTTTTTTTGTTGCTTTAACTTATTTTAATAAGTTAATCAGGTTTCAATTTTTTTCTTAAGTTATACAAAGTTTAATTTCATATTTTTAGTCAGTTTGAATGATGTAAGTTGAGATGACTAGAAAAGTTAATTTGATTCAACTAAAACAATTAATGCAGCAATAATTTTTTCTACAGTGCCCTCGTATTGTTTCAAACTCCCTGAGACCTTCGTTCATCAACACAAATGAAGATATTTTAGGTGAAAGCTCCCTCATCCTCCATAGCCACAAGGTTCCTGAGTTGCTCAAAGTTCAGAAAGGTATCAAAAAAGATCCTCAAAACAGAATAAATGCTTCAGTGGTTCAACTGGAATATTATCGAGCTACATGAATCATTTTGTGCGTATATAAAAAAAACAAAAAACAAACAAACAAACCAAAAATGGCTTTATTCAACAGTTTATTCCCCTCAGTGTCAGTATATTGAGCACATTCATGAGAAAAATGTGCATGTTGAACAATTAATTAATAAAATAATATACATTTTGAGTGAACTAACCCTTTAAGTTGAGCTGCTAAAGCTTAAAAAAGCTACCAGTCAAAAGCTACCAGTCAAAGCTACCAGTCTATTTGCTAACACATCCAAAACACTGACAATAATGAATGTCATGTAAGTTATTGCAATATAAAATTTGACACATTGCAATGTAATGTAGACCGCTAGGGTTTCTGGACCCCCCAGGTAATTTGTACTTCAGGCTCCAAGGCCCCATTTCTAATTATCATACATTTCTACCACATGTAACAACAATCAATAACAATAAGCATTATTATTACTCTTATATAACTAATCATAGAGACACAATAAGAACTGCAATTGAACAGTTTATTATTTCATTGAAATTCTGCATTTATAACTATATACAAATAATGATATACAAGTAATTAAAACCCATTTAATCAACTATATGTGCTGTAGTTTATTGTTGCGTTTCCCTCCTAAATGTTATGCTTGTTTTAAAATGACTATATACATGAAACAATTCGCACACAAATGGGTTAACATCATCTCCCTCGTAATGAAACCCTTGTCATATACATAAATGTTACATATAATCTGTATTATTCTCCAAGTGCCAAACAATGTGTTTTTCTCAGTGCAAAATCAATTGTTACAACTTTCAGTGGATGAACATCAGGGTGAGTAACTGAGAGAATTTCTATTTTATATTACTTAAAACAGCTCCATAAAGACTAGCTTCTCAATCCATAACACAAAACAGGGAACAACAAATCAATTTTTCTTTTTTTTTTCAAATTGGATGACTAGCTGTTTTCCCTGTCTTGGTCTCTCCTCTCTTTCTCATGATTTACTTTCTTTGTCTGGTATCCTTATTTTTGCTATGCCATTTCTTGAGCCTTGCCATCTACCTAAACAATGTGTGAAGTAAAGTTGAAATCAAAATTCACCTCCTGTGAAATTGTCTTTCTTTTTAAAATATCTCCCAAATGATATTTAACAGAGCAATTAATTTTTGACAGTATTTCCTATAATATATTTTTTTCTTTTAGAGAAAGTATTATTTGTTTTATTTTGGCTAGAATAAAAGCAGTTTTTAAATAATAATACTAAAAATAAAAAAAAATTTGAAGGTCAATATTATTAGCCCTCTTAAGCAATATATATATTTTTGATTGTCTACAGAACAAACCACTATACAATGACTTGCCTAATTACCCTAACTTGCCTAATTAACCTAGTTAAGCCTTTAAATGTCACTTTAAGCTGAATACTAGTATCTTAAAAAAATATTTAGTAAAATATTATGTACTGTCATCATTCATTAATTCATTCATTTTCTTTTCGGCTTAGTCCCTTTATTAATCTGGGGTTGCCACAGCGGAATGAACTGCCAACTTATCCAGCATATGTTTTACGCAGCGGATGCCCTTCTAGCTGCAAACCATCACTGGGAAACATCTATACACACTTATTCACACACATACACTATGGACAATTTTAGCTTACCCAATTCACCTATACACATGTCTTTGGACTTGTGGGGGAAACCGGAGCACCCGGAGGAAACCCACACGAACACAGGGAGAACATGCAAACTCAACACAGAAATACCAACTGACCCAGCCGACCTTCTAGCTGTGAGGCGAACGTGCTACCCACTGTGCCACCTTGACATCATGGCAAAGATAAAATAAATCAGTTATTAGAAATGAGTTATTAAAACTATTATCTTTAGAAATGTGTTAAAAAAATATTCTTTCCATTAAACAGATATTAGGAAAAATATACAGAGGGGCTAATAATTCAGGAGGGCTAATAATTCTGACTTCAACTGTCAGAATTGTCACACTGTCACAAACATTAATATAGCATGGGCCCTATTAGATTAGTGTGCACAAAGGCTATTTAAATAACAAAATCATAAGCTAAAGTTTGGGGTCCTGCTGAACCCCCTGTGCGACCTGGTTCCTTAGAATACTCCTAATCCTCTTCCAAACCCCCAACACCAGCTGGTTTATATTGTTAAATAAGTTCCAAGGAACATTATATGCATATGATTAATTGCCACAGAAAGAATATGACAATTATAAATATTTTATGTAGTGACTCTTGAGAAACCAGCAGCATTTTAAGTCAGATAACAGCAAGGGATGAGATAATGTTAATATTCATTCATTCATTCATTCATTCATTCATTTTCCTTCGGCTTAGTCCCTTATTTACCAGGGGTCGCCACAGCGGAATGAACCGCCAGTGTATGTTTTACGCAACAGATGTTCTTCCAGCCACAACCCAGTACTGGAAAACATCCATACACTCTCACATTCACACACACACTCATACACTACGGCCAATTTAGATCATTCAATTCACCTGTACCGCATGTCTTTGGACTGTGGGGAAAACCGGAGCACCCGGAGGAAACCCACATGAACACGGGGAAAACATGCAAACTCCACACAGAAATGCCAACTGGCCCGGACTTGAACCGGGACTCGAACCAGCGACCTTCTCGCTGTGAGGCGACAGTGCTAACCACTGAGCCACCGTGCCATGCTAACAGTCTTCATCTGTTTTATGTTTTATATTTCTAATTAATCATATGCCATGTTTCTGGATTCTTTACCTTTGCAAAGAATCGGACTCCTTGTACTTCCTATAAACACCAAGTACACTGCAGTTCTGGAACATTGTATTGCTGTCTTCTTGTCAGCATTTAATAATTTTTGGCTTTATTTTGGGCCATTCCACCTGCACAAAAGAAACAACAACTGCTTAATAATTATGCACGCCTCTTTCTTCTCTATTCAAAAATTAATTTAGTGTGACCGTGCTGAATAAAGAATTTATCGCATTTTCTGAGCAATAATACAGGTGATGCTTGTGTTAGCCATTGATTTGAGTGAAGAACTGTACGAGGAACTGTAAAATATCACAAACAACTTGCAGTAAAACTTATCCTGAAATGACACGGTGCAATTTAAGCTGTCGTTAGCACTTATATATATATAGCAATCCAGTATATAACCCCAGGACAAAGTCAAATGTATTACCCCCACAATGCCTGATTTTGTCTCCAAATGGATTTAGGAAGGAAGGAAGCACGAGAGAGAGAAATCAGCAAACTTCAAATTTTCTTCTTTCCCATATCTGAGATTTCCACAGAGGAGTTTGAGGGTCCCTCAAGGGCCAGTTCTCCGATAGTCTAAATTAAAGAACTAAAAGCTCTCACACATTTTAGCCTGTTCCTCAGCAGTCCGGTTGTTAGACTGCTAGTTAATTGGGAACTATGTATTAAACCTGTGGGATTGCTGAGCCAGGAGGACCCTCAAGGCCCCAGCTGACCGCAGGAGATCTTTCGGCTGGAGGAACCAACACACCGGCCGTCCTGATGCACGACTGCAGTCTGTTTACCTACCTCAGGTTATTTAACACACTCAGTTATTATAGGCCCAGAAAATGTTCCTTTCCCTGTCCCAATTTGCAGGCATACTTCTGAGACTGTGTGCCCTTTTCACCCTCTGCAAGAAAAGAGGGGGAAAATGGTGCAAAGTACAATTTGGTGAAATTCTTTGTGTGCCGTAAACAACTTTCAAGGCCGTTTAAAAACATATTTTCTCTAGCAATTTACTGTTTGTGGTTCGAGTGAATTTTAAAAAATGAAACAGTGGTTACTTTTTACCAAGCAAAATAGAGTAGAAATTGTTCCCTCAATCATGAAGAATGGGTACAAATATCTCAATGATTTTCCCACAGATATTTACCCCAGTGGCTTTGTTCCAAAAACCTATAGAGAGAACTGTCCTGCTGTCCACTGATTACATGTGCAGCTATCTTCTAAGGTGGTGTCCTAAGGAAGAGAGAGTAGAGACAGTCAACAAAAGCCTTTGCATACGAAATAGCATGCTACTTATGTAAGTGCTACATTCGATTTTGAACACAGAAAATTAACTTTTCTTACTAGTTTTTCAAAATAATCTACCAATCGGCGCGGTGGCTCAGTGGTTAGCACTGATGCCTCACAGCAAGAAGTTTGCTGGTTCGAGTCCCGGCTGGACCAGTTGGTATTTCTGTGTGGAGTTTGCATGTTCTCCCCGTGTTGGCATGGGTTTCCTCTGGGTGCTCCGGTTTCCCCCACAGTCCAAAGACATGCGCTATAAGTGAATTGAATAAACTAAATTGGCAGTAGTGTATGAGTGTGTGTGTGAATAAGAGAGTGCATGGGTGTTTCCTAGTGCTGGGATGCGGCTGGAAGGGCATCCGCTGCCTAAAACATATGCCGGAATAGTTGGCGGTTCATTCTGCTGTGGCGACCTCTGAAATAGACATGGAAAATGGATGAATGAATGAATTTGCCAATGGGGTAAGCAAAATAAGCTTGTTTTTCGATTTGCAAAAAGAATATTTTGCAATGGGCATGTTGAACCATTAATTAGTAACATAATTAACATTTGTGAGTGAACTAACCCTTTAAGCTGAGCAGCTAAAGCTACAAAGTTAAATGTAGTTAACGTCTGTTGTCAAAGCTACCTGACTATAAGCTAACACATCTGAAACACTGACAATAATGTCAAGTTGTTGTAATGTAAATGTTGACACATTGGAATGCAGATATCTCAAGAATATTTTGCTTACCCCATTGGCAGATTATTTAGCTTGTTTTAAGTAAAAACTCACTTAATTCTGCCATATTGTTTCTTAAAAAAAAAAAGCAATATTTCTAGGAATTGCTTCTTGATTAAAATTGTAGATATTTGGACATGAAACAAGATAAAAACTAAGTAAGAAAAGCATTTTTTGCAGTGAACTTACTTCACGGTTTTCCTTGGTAAAGTATGTGTAATATAGTATGAATATGAGTTGTATAAATGCAATTTGGATGCACTACATTTGCCATTTTGTTATTATCACATGGCAAAACATGTATTATTTCACTTTCATTCATAAATATTCTTCTGTGGCCTTATTGGATAGTACAGTGTCTACTGGATGCGCAAGTGTAGGTCACATCTAGGTACTTAGTACTTACTGTCTTTCTAATTCTATTGGAGTTCAGACATACAGTAGTATTCTGCTCACATACTGTTTTTCACATGCAATATAGTAGGGAAGTATGTGATTCAGATGCATCAAAGCTTCAGATTCAGATGTTTTTATTTATTTATTTAAAAAAATTCACAGCTTCCCATAAATATATGAATAATTAAAATGCAAAAACCTGAAAAAAGTGCCATTTAAAATTTCCATTAATAAATGGCATTTTTCTTAGCCTCCTATGTTTGTGTTCAGAGGTTTCACTTTAAAAGCAATGAAAATAACTAATTATTTCCCATAAAATTACATAAAATTAATTACCATGCATTAAACATTTATTAAACACACATATATGCCATTACCGCTATTTAACGGACAAATTAACACACATCCATTTGCATTTCTACATCAAAAATACATTTGGGACATTAATATATTTGAAGGCTTATTTTGCAGCGTTATGGTGAATAACAGTAAGCAATCATTAAGTAATTGCATTCTGTTTGTGTCCAATACCTTAATAAAGAATTTAAGCCATGCAGAAGTTCCTGCAAATCACACACACACTCAGATTTGCACTTTACCATGAACACCAAAAACCTACCATCTCCAAAAACCTTTTAGTGCTTCATGACCCATACGTTTTCTTTAGCATCAACTTTCAATTACACACAATATTTTGTCAAAGGCACACACGCACACACACACACACACACACGCAAGCACGCACACACAATACTTCACAATACTTATTTTGTCTGTGAATTTAAATAGTTGGGAAATAAATCACATGTGTGTCAGCATATTAGATCTGTGAAACATGATGACAACACACTACTAACACAACACAGCCAGGTTCCATCCTCTGGGGTGTGTAAATTATTGAAATTTCTAGAAGAAGAAAACACAGGACTAAAATCAAAGTCTCTGAGGGAGTTTAGAAAAAAGAACGTACTGAAAAGAACTGCCTTTGGAGTGACTGTGTGCTTTTTAACTTTGCAGATCTTTTTCATGCTTTCATTTCAACAGCAACATTAGCACTAAAGGAAGTTGAAAGTGAAAAAAGCACAATAAGACTCATTTAATATTACGCCTATAAAAGATAGTTTTACAATATGGTTTGGATTATTCCACTTTGAATTTGTATTTGATGTTTACACAGTTTATTGGTTTATTTCTCATATTTATAAAGCGCATTTTGTGTTTTTACATTTTTACACTGCAAAAATGCTTTTCTTACTTATATTTTTGTCTTGTTTCTAGATTAAATATCTAGTTTAGACAGGCCATCTCTTGTTTAAGAAATAACAAATCTAAATTAAATGAGTTTTTCCTTATAACTAGCAACATAATCTTTCAATGGGGTAAGCAAAATAAGCTTGTTTTCGCTTTGAATTAAGATTATTTGCTTAACCCATTGGCAGATTATTTTGTTTGTTTTAAAGAACAACTTACTTATTCCGACATATTATTTCTGAAAAGACCATACAGTGGAGGAAATAAGTATTGAACATGTCACCATTTGTCTCAGAAAACATATTTCTAAAGGTGCTGTTGACTTGACATTTTCACTGGATGTTGGTAACAACCAAAGAAATCCATATATGCAAAGAAAACAAAACTAATTAGTCTACAAATGTATATTGTGTAATGTGTAATAAAATTAAATGACACTGGGAAAAAGTATTGAACACATGAAGAAAGGGAGGTGTAGAAAGGCAGTGAAAGCCCAGACAGCAACTGAAATCTCTCAGTAGTTCTTCAGCAACCCTCTGCCCTTCATCAGTGTAAATGAATATTAGCTGCTTCAGTCCAACATCTACATTAGCAGGATGATGAAGATGAAACCAGGGTGGACATTTCAGCAAGACAATGATCCAAAACACAGCCAAGGAAACTTTAAAATGCTTCCAGAGAAAGAAAATAAAGCGGTGGAATGGCCCAGCCAATCACCTGACTTGAATCCAATAGACAATACAAAATGAAGCTCAGATTTGATAGATGAGACCCACAGAACCTTTAAGATTTTTACACTCTGTTGAAGCCTGTGACAAAATCACACCTGAGCAATGTGTATGACTTCATTCTCCATATGAGAGGAGTCTTTAAGCTGCCATCACCAAAAAAGCCTTTTATATAAAGTATTAAAATACATTTCAGTAGTTCAGTACTTTCTCCTTCTGTCATTCCATTACACATAACAAATTTTTCACATAACAACTTTTTTAATTTTTTATGTTTGTATTGTTTGTAAATCTGGTTCAATTCCATGTCAACAGGTCCTTTAGAAATATTATTCCTAGGAAAAAAATGACATGTTCGATACTTATTTCCTCCACTGTATTTTTGGCTCATCTTTTTCTGCTTCTTGATTTAAGAATTTATAGATATTTAAACTAAAAACAAGAGAAAAATGCCAAGCAAGACAAGCATTTTTCTTTATTTCACAATGTACAATTGTGCTTCTTGATCTATTTTTCAATTTTCTTATCAGAGAAAACACCCCTGGTCCTTAGAGAACAAATCTCACGGTCTATTAAACTAAATTACCCAGATAACATCTATAATGTTATGTTTCTAGATTGATCAACAGCTTCTTATCCTCCATTATCCATGTCCTCAGGCAATTGTCCATAATTCGTAAGTCAAATATCTTATTATTAAGCATGAAGACTGTTTAGAGATTATGTAAACTTTGGTTTATTGTCTAGCTGCTGTTTGCACACTTAATGAGCACACCATGCCACAAGACACCTGGCAAAATTTGTTTAAGGGTTACTGAAGGAAAAAAAACCTCCTGATCCAGTCTTTCCACAGAAACAAAATAAAAGAAATGCCCTTCTGAAGGTCACCATCCATCAATAATTGAAAATAACCGGTTATAGTCTGCTATTACCTACAGATGCTGCAATTAAGGGGCTTCAGGGGCAGCATCCTGATTTCTGCATTTTATTTGGTAATTAACCATGAAACACAACAAACATTCATTTAATCGTAGCACATTTGAAATGGTGAAAGGGAAATGTCAGGTGGGAATAGCTGGATTTTTTTTTGGAGCTGTTTATTAAGGTAAAGCGTTAATTAGGAGGCACCGTACTGCACCCGGAGAGCTAATTTTAGCAATATAGTAAAGTACCAATTGACAATTAATGGCACTTTGCTCGGTATGTGGGAAAACAAAACAAACAGAATAATCCAGCACAGCACAGCCGGATAATGTTGTCATGCTATGATGTAGTTGATGTACAAATTTATAACACTGGTAGGTAGTTATAAAGCTGCCCTAAACTAACAGTATTGATTCCAAAATTAATCTACCTGTATAAATAAGCTCTTCAGTATAAATGTTTTAGGAATAAAATATAAAATTAGGTGTCAAATTTAGGTATTAATTTAGGTATTCATATAATTATAATATAATTAATCCTTATAATTACAGTTTTTACCCATTGCTTGAACACTTTAGGCACAACACAAACAAAAGCATTGCTTTGCACTTCAGTTGCAATTCTGCAACACACTTGCTCTTGCACACTACACACTATTTTACTAGTGTAGGCACTTCATTCAAAAATTAAATGTCATAGGTACCATTAAGGAAACACATCTATTCAAAATAGAAAACACATTTGGTGATTGCAAACACTTAGACACACAACTGTAAATACTTACAAAACGGACCACATTCAGTCAACCTCAAATAGGTCTCTATTGAGTCATTTCTAAATATTGAAATTTATTTTTTTCCATTTGGAGATGGCGTGTATATGACCACCAATCGCATGCCTCTTCTACAGGCAATGGAAGAGCCAATTGATCAGATGCACAATTGGCTTGTTTTTCTGTCTTTACATTAGTTCATTTTGTGTGTTTTTTGTCATTTTTAACCTTTCAGTACTTTCATTTTTGGCTGTTGTGAAAACCTTTTGTATAAAAAAACAACAACAACAATATAAAAACTGTAAGTGTTGCATTGAGTTTTACAGAATGCTAACTGATGAATAAAAAAAACTGTGAAAATGAAAGACTGCAGTGTTTTATATAAACTACACTAGCGTGTTGCTGCAAATGACAGTGCAATTCATATGATCCAAGTGTGTATAATTTTATCATCACAATGACATTTTGACAAAGGATTGTTAGGTGTTGATAGCAGAGTTTCAATTTGACATAGATGTGAATGATTCTTTCCCCCAGTGTTGTGTCTTGTGTGATTTTGTTTAATGTTGTGACACAATGAGCCAAAATTGTTCAAGCAATTATACACCTTTGTTTTGTTTTAAACACATTTTTCAAATATCCCCCCAAAATTGTTTCTTTTTCTTTTCTTACAGTTCAACATGTGGTCTAATAGGTTTGTTAAGCAGTGAATATACACTTAATAATATAAAATTATTATTGTTACTTTTAAAAGTGACAGTACAGATATATGTAACTCTTCATATTAACTTAATATTTTCAGTCAGTTTGATTTATGTAAGATGAGATGACAAAAAAAGTTAATTTGATTCAACTCAAAAATGTAAAACAGATTCTTTTTTTTACAGTGTATAATAGAGCACACAAAACAACTTGAAAAAGAAAAGTAAGTCGGAACAGCACAAGGGTGAATAAATGATGACAGAACTTCTCAATTTGGACTAAATAAACTGCGAAAACCAATTATATAAGTGCGTTTCATTTTTCAGAACAGGATCTTAACCCAACACGTTTCTCATTTGGAAGCTTGTGTTTTCAGATGCTGTGGAGAAATGCTTACCAACACAATTCCCACACAGACAGAAATGGGGTATTAAAAGCCTGCAAAAGAGAGGAAGAAAGAGCGAGGGAAGAAAATGGGCCTTTCTCAGAGTAAAGCAGAGCAGCTGCCATGACAAGTGAGCAGATTAACTATACGGGCAGCAAGGAGGAATTCAGTAGTTTGCACAACTAAGGCAGGAGAAGGAGAAAACAGCAGCTCTATTCTGACAGGAGTATAGTTTAAAATCAGGACCTGGGGCTATATCTCTGTAGCCACACATTATGCTCAGACTGGGGTTTAGCGGAGATTCGTCTTTGAGGTGTTCTTCTATGCTACGCCAGCCTCCCTCACTGAACTTAGAGATACAGAGTGAAATATGGGTCTACAGAATGCATATTTGGAATGCAAACGTAAAAATCAAAGGCAACCTCGGCATTACAGGACCTGAACATGAAGTATGATCTAGAAGAAAACCATCAAAGATACAAGGAAGAGACCAAATTTACACTCAAACTATTTATTTGCTGCTTGTTCAGATTACGTATTTAAAATGAGTTGAAACAACTCAATTCTTAAGGGTTTTTTTTTTGGGACAACTTAATTGTTTTATGTTCGATCCACTTAAATATGTAAAAACCAACATAGGCTCATTCTGAAAATGTAGCCCTATATACATTTCTGGAGATCACAAATTATGTAGCCAGAGGTACGTATGGCTGCATTTCGTCTTTAAAACGAACGCTACGGAGCGGTATGACGCTGTTCCTTTTCACCCTTACCAGCTGACCGCTTACCTCCGTGTGGGCGGCTTTCCTGCTGTTACCAGTTTGTCCAGTGGCTCGTCGTGTGCATCGGCGGACTTGTGATGTGGAGCGGAGTTGACCGCGATGACAGGGTTCGTGTCCGGCGAAGAATGGTTTGAGAAAGCAGGTAAGACAAAAACAAAATCCAAAAAATAAAATAAACAAGTAAATAACAGGGTGAGAACGTGGTAAAAATCAGGCTCCCGCGAGGACTTCTCTTTTTCTGGATTGCTTTTGAAAACCCCAACATCGGTTGGGTTTAGGGAAGTGGGAGGGTGGGTCAATCAATCAGTCAGTCGACAGCGGCCTCTGGTGGATTTACGTGAGAACAGCAGGCACGAATGGCACTCACGAGATAAATTTAAGATCTCAAAAAGCATACACAGCGGCCTCTGGTGGATTTGCGAAAACAAAAACTGCAAAAAAAGTACCTCCTGGGACGCATTTGGCGCTCTCCAGAAATGTATATAGGGGTACATTTTCAGAATAAGCCAGAGAAAACGATTAAGTTAACTTAATCAATTTGTGTAGGGACAACATGAAGGGATTAAGTTAGCTTATTAGTTTATACAAATTTGATTGGGTTGAACTTAAAACAATTCAGTTGTCCCCCTAAAAAACTCAAGAATTGTTTTGTTTCAGCTCATTTTAAATAAGTAGTTTAAACAAACAGCAAACATAATTTCTTGAGTGTAAGACTTATTTCTTAACATAATTTTTAAACAGATAACGTAATTTTTTGAGTGTATTAAATTATAATAATTAAAAAAAGAAAAACAGATAAAGGCACACAAACAAGTGTGATTTTACAGGAATAAGAAATATGAGATCTTCACCAAAGCCACTTAAACAAACTGGGAGAAGAGAGTTTAACATTAGAGGTACACGTTGGTAAATACATAAATCAAGTATTTGAGTAAAAGTACAGACACCCTAATAACATAGAATTCTTTCAGTATTGGTAGAAATTACATGCAAATAAATCCTTATATTTTATTATCAAAAAACTTGTCATACACTGAAAAATACATACAATTAATGATAACAAAAGTGTGCAAACAAGTGAAAAATAACTAATTATATAGCCTGGCACATAAAAATGAACAACAAAATGTGTTTAAATGTGCTGGGAAACAGAAGTCACATAGGGAAAAACAGAAACAAAGATTTGTGGCAGATTGTAGTGATGGAGACTAGTGGGCAGTGCTTATATATTTCAATAAGCAGTACCGTACATACAGTAGTAAGACTAGTATTTGAATGTCTCCGTAAGCGCAAAATAACCAACGTGTGCATTTATTGTCTTTTATAATGTTTCTTGAAGTACATTATTTGTGAGGCAAACAGCTCAGAAAAGAGAGTGAGGTCAGAAAATCAAAGAGAAATGTAATATGCGTGCTCTTTTGTCAAGCACAGGAAACTGTTAAGGAATTATTTGTTGAAAAAAAAAAAACAGATCAAAAGATATATAAAAGAGGTTTAAAGGGACACTGGACAATTATGTGGTTGAACCATAAATTGCAAAGTACAGTATGTGCAAAATAACAGTGTTTTGTTTCCATCAGTTATTTTGCTATAATTATTATTTGTTATACTATCATCATCATCCTTATTATTATTATTATTATTAATACATTTCTGTGCTTAATAGTTTAATAACAGATCTCAATGTATTGGGGTGTCAATAAATTAAGGGTTTATAATAATAATAATAATAATAATAATAATAATAATAATAATAATAATA
>CAIGQV010000919.1:10988281-10998635 GCA_903798115.1 Danio jaintianensis
TTCTTTCTTTCTTTCTTTCTTTCTTTCTTTCTTTCTTTCTTTCTTTCCTTCTGTATTTCATTCTGTCTTTCTTTCTTTCTTTCTTTCTTTCTTTCTTTCTTTCTTTCTTTCTTTCTATTCCTTTCTTCTTTTTTCCTTCCTTCTTCCTTTCCTTCCATATTTCCTTTTTTCTTTCTTTTTTCCATCAGTTTTTTTTTTTTATATATACATCTGAAATGTTGTTCTCTGAAATTTAGTCTTAAAACTCAGACACCGGCACCTTGGAAACAGGACGACTGTCAGAGCGGTCTTCATTCCAGCCGTAATACAGAGTGCGAAATGCGGTGCGCTAAAACATTTTAAAAAGCAGCAAATACCCAGCAGTGCTTTTTCGTCGAGTGGATGAATATGTGTCAGTCTGTCTTTCTCTGCCAGTCATGCTAAGTGGCACTGACAGTTGTCCTGAGCTGCTCACGGCTCCGTCTCTCTTCAAAACCTCTCCCTGTTTATCACTCTGCTCGAATGCATATTAATGGAGTATGCCCTATACCTGGCATTTCTAATGCATAAAGATGTGCTTCATAATTTACAGTCAGTGGAGCGGCCACATCGAGAGAGAGAGAAAAAAAGGCAAAGCAACTGCAGGGGCTCTCGCTTCCCACCCCTCCCCAGCTCCACGCGCCACTTTATAGACTGCTCTGCAAATTGGCGAGGAAGCGAAGGATGATTCTGGGTAAAGATGAGAAAAGCACAACTCTGGCCTGATCTGCGTCAGCATAATATGTGTGTCACATGAATCTTTTAGGAGTTGGGTAAGAGGAGAGAGACTGCTGTGATACGGTTTGTGGGAACATTCACTTTGATTCCCAGATATTGTCAAATCAGGAGTATGCCAACACAGTCACGGAAGACTCCCTTTTCAGCAAATGTTGAGAGAGGAGACGGGAATGACTATCTGTAAAACAGACTCTACTCAACTTGTCCATAGAGGAAGTTGTAGCAAGCCTTCTTTCAGTGTTTATCCATCAAATACTCACATGCCTATGCATTTGATTAATGAGTATTCGGCTCTGAACTTTCCGTAAACCTAAATCCTGACATTTTCAGACAAGAGTTAAAGGTCAGTCTATATAAAGAGACTCTGCGTGCCACTTTAATGTTGTATTTGCACAAATGTTAAACTTGACTGATGAAAACGTGTTAGTATTCTAGACAGATTCAAACTTCACCCTTTTCCCGTGCGCGTCTCTTGCGGAAAATGTTGCACCAGTGTTATGGAAAGACTTCTGTATTATAGTTTATAGGGTTGCTTCTCTATCAGAGGCTGGGTGAGAAGACATAAATCTAGTAACTTTTGTTCTGCACAACATGCTACTCTGCAGCTGTGTTTATCTAATCTGAGAATCTTCAATATATATATTTATCCATTTTGTAAAGCTCTTTTCTAAAGGCTTTATAAGACAAAATAGGCATTATTCAAAAAGCGATTGAATTTATGAATGTATGCCTTTTCATTTTGAACATATGCATAATCATATTGTAGGTAAAGTTTTGGCTACTTTTTCCATTGTTTCTCTAATTAAACATGTGCTTGATAGACATGAGTAACTGTTATGCTTGTGTCTTGCGTCTTTTGCAGCACATTGGAAATAAGCGTCACATTGTTAGATGCTGTGTCACGTTGAAATAACTTCAAATTTCACATGTAACGCTGCTTAATGTCCCTTCCAAAGCAGTGGACCAATCAGAAGAGCTCAGAAGCTTCTGTTTGCAGTTGTAAGTTGGCATGACAGCTGTTTTATTTGACCAAAACATGGAGGAGGCTCGTAAAGATCCATCCTAAGCACTGCATCTTGCATTTTTATTGAATTATTTAAAATGATGAAGACTAGTGCTCTTTTACATTTGTTTACTGTTAGACTCTCCAGAAAACCATAAATCACTGTTTATTTCATTTGTGTCTATGCTCTATTGTATTTATCTGTACTTGTAACTTCCCATTATGCAGATGCACTGCTCAACAAATCAATCAAAAAATTATTTCTTTCCAAATAGAGCTATTCAAGTCTACTGGTGGAATTGTATTCATATTGCAAAAAAATCAAAATGTCATATCCTGCAATAGATAGATAGATAGATAGATAGATAGATAGATAGATAGATAGATAGATAGATAGATAGATAGATAGATAGATAGATAGATAGATAGATAGAGGGCATATTGACAGAGGTGGGTAATGAATTACATTTACTTGAGTAAAATTGTTGTTGTAATTTTTGAGTACATTTAAAGATCTGTACTTTTACTCTTAAGGTTATTGCACACTGAATCCGAAATTTTCGTCCATAATTTTCGCGCATTAAAAAATAAATTCGACCTCTCGTTGTGTGAATCGTATTGACACACTGCTTCCGAAACTTTTGTCCATCATAAAAAAATTCGAACCGGGTTCCAATTGAAGGTTTTTTCCACTTTTCGAATCCGAAAAAGCGCTTTGAGGGGTGTTTTGGCAGTTCAGAGCCACTGTACAAGCGGAAAGCTAAATACAGAATGGCGTCATTTGAGCCACAGATAACTTTATAACAAACACAGAGCATAAAATAAAGACAGAATGTGGCGGACAATTGAAAACCCCTATGTGCTGGATTCAGTGACTGGCATATCTCTCCCCTGCTGCTGCTTGGTGTGTGTGTGTCCATACATTTGACGTACTGCCCATAGACATTATAATAGAAAGCATGGTCAGCTTTCTGTCCGTTGCTCCGATACATCAACGCGGCTGCCATCTATTATAATGTCTATAGTACTGCCAGTCTCTGTTCAGGATTTGTTTACGTACTTGAATGTGTGAAGTATCACAAGCAATCTATCAAAATTCCACTGATTTCTTGAAATAAACTTTGCATTTCGGGATAATCATAGCACAGTTTTTTGATAATGAGCTGAACTCTCCTTCCTCTCTATGCAGTATTGGATGAACACAGTATGCAGCCTATTCCTCTTTCATTTTCTGCTTTGGAGAAGAGAGATGAATAAAGTATCACTGCTTGAACTGACTCCGAAATGTTTTGCATTTTTTCATAATGAATTGATTAATATGCATCGGACTCAGTGTGCAAGGTTTGTTCACGTGACACATTTTTTGCATTTGAATACGAAAAAAACACACAAAAATTTCGGACTCCAGTGTGCAAAAACCTTTAGTCAAGTAAAAAAAAAAAACTCTTACTTCGCTACATTTGGCAGCGTTCCTCCATTATTGTCAAATGGAATGGTAATAAATATGATTCATATGACTTGTTTGCAAATATTGTGAGATGCCACGTTGGAGAGGTTGTGTCGCAAGAGGTTGCTATAGAGACACATCTCCCACTATGGAAAGCCAGGAAGGTCATGTACTTGCACGCGTATTTTGTATACATATATATTACGATTGTTACTTTTACTTTTACAATAAGTAAAAAAATTTACTCAGGGCGACACGGTGGCTCAGTGGTTAGCACTGTCACCAGCAAGAAGGTCGCTGGTTCGAGTCCCAGCTGGGTCAGTTGGCATTTCTCTGTGGAGTTTGCTTGTTCTCCCCGTGTTGGTGTGGGTTTCCTCCGGGTGCTCCGGTTTCCCCCACAGTCCAAAGACATGCGCTATAGGTGAATTGGGTAAGCTAAATTGTCTGTAGTGTATGTGTGTGAATGAGTGTGTATGGGTGTTTCCCAGTGATGGGTTGCAGCTGGAAGGTTATCCGCTGCATAAAACATGTGCTGGATGAGTTGGCGGTTAATTCTGCTGTGGCGACCCCAGATTAATAAAGGGAATGAATGAAACATTTACTCAAGTACCTCTACTTTTACTTAAGTATAGATTTTGTATACTCTACCCACTATGCATATTGATGCTCTTGTGGAACATATACTGTATACATATCATTTTATTATATAACTTTTAATAAATAGGTAGAAATCCAAATCCAGCCCCTCCTGGCTTTCCCTCTGAAAGACACGCTGCCTTAACACAGACATTATCTCCAACATGCGATCTGCATTGTGAAGGATGATATTATCAACACACGCACACACATCAACACACGTCCAGCTCTGGGTCTTCCGGTGAAGCTGAAAGCAGCCTCTCCCGGAGAATCCGCTAATTGACAGTTGAAAAGAAGCCTCAGAGTGTGAGCCGGCCATTGATTGATCAGGCAACATGAGGAGTTGCCTGCCGCTCTCCATTGTGTGACTGCTCAATCAGAGGGTCCGCCATGACGGGTGCCATCAATATGCATGAAGGTAGACTGTCACAGCTGTGCCACACTCCCATGTGGCGTGACACTCCCTGCCTCTCATTGTCTTTGCGTTTTTATTGTTCACTTTTTCTTTTCTCCTCACTCTCTCATTGTGTAATTTCTCCCTCTTTTGCTTCGCTATCACTGCAGTGTCTGAGCCAGGGGCGGTACTTTGTTGCAAATACTTCCATTTTACTGTAATTTCAGACTCTAGCAAGCTCTAATAAGCAAAATACCCCCCCCTGGAGGTATGTTTTGAACCACGTTTACAAAGAGTTGTTTTAATTTACCTTAATTTAATTCTTGTTATGCTTGTGATTCTTCATAAGACTTTGCCTTTCGAACTAAAATGCTGAAAACAATGAGGTTTCGGATCAGATCACTCATTCACAGACATGTGCCTATTTAGTTTGGTCTATTTTAGGAAACTAAGGAAATAAAATACTGTCATTTTCAGCCAAGATAATGGAGAGAGAACATGACTAGGGATATTAAAACTAAATTTCATCAGCACAGTTGTCATCCACAAGATGCCAACACTGACTTGCTCATTATGGAAAGAGGGTGTTTACGGACCCTCTCACATAATTGCAAAGTGCTTTGGGTGTATGGCAATATACAATAAATGCTCTATATAAATGCACATTACGAGAGAACACATCACTCCAGTTTTGAAAACTCTACACTGGCTCCCTGTTAGTTTTCGTGTTGATTTTAAAATCCTGATGCTTACATATGGTTTAGCTCCTCAATATATTTCAGAACTTTTAATGGTGTACTCTCCTGAGCGTAATCTTCGTTCTTCCGATTCTGGTCTTAACAGTTCCCTTCACTTATCTGTGCTCTATAGGTGACCAGGCTTTTTCTTCTGTTTCTCTAAAACTCTGGAACTCACTGCCCTATAATATTAGCAACCTAGGCTCATTCTGAAAACGTATCCCTATATACATTTCTGGAGATCACCAAATACGTCCCAGGAGGCATGTTTTTTTGAAGTTTTTGTTTTCGTGAATCCACCAGAGGCAGCTGTGTATGCTTTTTGAGATCTCAAATTTCTCTCGTGAGTGCAATTCGAGCCTGCTCTTCTCGTGTAAATCCACCAGAGGCCGCTGTCGACTGACTGACTGACTGACCGATCGACTGACCCACCCTACACCTTCCCTAAACCTAACCGATGGTGTTATCAAAACCACCGATTGACCCGCCGACCCACTTCCCTAAGAGAAAAAGAAAAGCCCTCGCGGTAGCCTGATTTTTTACAACGTTTTCAGATTTTACCACATTCTCACCCTGTTATTTACCTGTTTATTGTATTTTTTGGCTTTTGTTTTTGTCTTACCTGCTTTCTGGAACTGTTCTTCGCCAGAATCAAACCCTGTTGTCGCAGTCAACTCCGCTCCACGTCACAAGTCCGCCGACGTAGGCGGCGAGCCATTGGACAAACTGGATACAGCGGAAAAGCCGTCCACACGGAGGTAAGCGGTCAGCTGGTAAGTGCGAAAAGGATAGGCGTCATACCGCTCCGTAGGGTTCATTTTAAGGACAAAATGCACCCATACGTACCTCTGGCTTCATAATTCGCGATCTCCAGAAACGTATATAGGGCTACATTTTCAGAATAAGCCTACGTTGAATATTAGGCATGCAGAATCTTAAAAAAAAATTTAAGTATCCCTGAAGACTTATTTTTTTTAGACTTGCCTATTTGTGAGGTGTATGTGTATGTTTTTGATCGGTTTTACATTTACATTTTTATGTGCTACAAAGATGGTGTTTAGTAGTTGTGTGAATAACACAGAGCATCTTCTATATATTAGTATGTTTCTCTGCTTGTGGGAAAAGTTGTTTGTGATGAGCATTTGGTTCATCATATGATTTTCTCGTCACCACTTGCTTTTGGTTGTGTTTTTGTCTGTGTAACAAAGGTATGATGTGCATTACTTCAGAACACTGGTGTACAATGGAGCGTTTACACCAGACACGGTTTGTGCGAATAGCTATTCTTCAGATTGGGAGGGGCATCTGTCTGCCTGGTGACTTCCGTTTCGTTTCTAAATGGCTAACATGGATTTTATTGAGAGAGTGGCTGTGCTTTATGTGCTTTAGGAAGGCTGAATAACAGTGTAGAATGTCCAATCGCATTTTTGTATTGACTTAACATGTAAATCACTCGCGCTTGACACTTCAACCACATCTGGTGTGAATGTACTATAATACTACAAATTAATACATTTATAATATTCTTTTTTCTACGCTTAAGTTCTAATAACCCCAGCTGCTGTTTACCGTAAATTCTACTCTTTTTTTTTTTTTTTTTTTTACAGTGTATGTGATCTGAAGCCCACATAACCGAGACTCTAACTCTGTAATAAGCTTCATCTCTATGACTTTTCATGCCCACATTCTTCTCATGTCAGCTGTTGATTACGGCGACCCGTGGCCTGACCAAATTCATGTTCTATTTGACTATCATACATAATGAATCAAGCTCAGACACTCGGTGCTGCAGTGCACTCTAGTGTCTTCTCCAAATCTCCCCAATCTCCAGACCAAACCCCCGACAGCAGCTGACCTTTCATTTGATGAGCGGTTATGACAAGACCGTCCTCCTTGTCTGAGTCCTCCGGCATGTCCCGGCAAATGCCACCATGTTAATTGATTATGTGATTTCCTCTCACATATGCGTGATGGTTTTGATAGCTTAATGCGATGAAACGATTTTCTTGGAAACGTTTGCAGACACAGAATGGTACTGTTATTACATTAGAGCCATTTTTTGGTCAGTCTGACACATTCGGTAGTAGGGCTGTATGATATTAGAAAAATTGAACATTGCAATATTTCAAGAGTTCACACTTAGCTGATGATTGATAATAAAGTGTGTTTGGCATGCTGTCCTGGGAGAGAGCCCTGAGCTCAGAAGAACCTCGAGCCCTGGGCTCCCTCCTATTTGAAGGGCAAGAGGGGAGTTTGAGCTCAGGTAGGTCTCTGGTTTAGTTAGTGTCTAAGACAGATTTTAGGGATTACTATGAAGAGATAAGCTGCTGACTAAAGCATAGGTAGGAGCCTGGCTAAAAGCTCATCTATAGTGCCAATTTGGTTAGCCAATTCACTTATATCGCATGTCTTTGGACTGTGGGAGGAAACCGGGGAAACCCACGCGAGCATGGGGAGAACATACAAACTCCATGCAGAAACATCGACTGGCCTAGAAAGGACTCGAACCGGTGACGTTCTTGCTGAGGCAACAGTGCTAACCACTGAGCCACCGTGCTGCCTTTATAGGAAAAGGGAGGAGAGTAGAGGTGAAAGGGCGGATTCTTCAAGACAAAGATAACTCAGGTAAGAAACTCTGGTTATTTATATTTTGTAGGATTCATCTGATTGGTAAATTATGTGTTAGCTAATGCGGGACCAGCCGTGGTCAATCATAAGCATGTGATCCTCTCGAAATTAGTTTATAAATAAACTACACTTTGTTATTCTGCAAAGTATATTGCAATATGAATACAATTTCACCAGATGGCTTGAATATCTTTATTTAGAAAGATTGATTCGGATGATTTTGTAAGGGAATGTATCTGCATGAAATACAACCCCGAATCAGAAAAAGTTGCGACAGTATGGAAAAAGTAGTGATTTCTAAATTAACTTATTTCATTGCAGACAATAAACATTATTTAATGTGTTTTTCAAAATAAATACGTATTCCAATTTTGGTTCTTGCAACACATTTCAAAATAAAGTTGGCACAGTAAAGCATTTACCATTTTGTAATGTTGCCATTCCTTTTTTACAACACTTAAAAGACGTTTAGGGACTGAAGACACCAAGTTATGAAGTGTTTCAGGTGTAATTTTGTCTCATTCTTCCTGCAAACAAGTCTTAAAATGGGCAACAGTACGGGCTCTTTGTTGTTGCATTTTGTCCTTCAAAATGCGCCACACATTCTCTTTTGGAGACAGGTCAGGACTGCAGGCAGGCCTGTATTCTCTTCCTCCGCAGCCAGGACTTTGTAATGTGTGCAGAATGTGGTTTTGCATTGTCTTGTTGAAATATGCATGGGCATCCATGGAAAACAAGGCAGCATATTGTGCTCCAAAATCTCTATGCACTTTTCAGCATTAATTTTGCCATAACAGAAGTAGAAGTTACCTTTGCCAAGGGCACTGACACAACCCCATACCATGACAGATCCTGGCTTTTGGACTTGTTGCTGTTAACAGTCTGGATGATCCTTTTCTCCCCCAAAATACCTGAAATACTGATTCATCTGACCTACAAGCATTCGATCTGATCCACAGGCATAGATAAATACAATAAAGGAAAATAAAGAACTCAAATAAACAGTGTTTTATTGTTTTCGAGAAGTCTAACAGTATTCATTTCTTCATTGATAACATTCATTTATTCATTGATTTATTCATTTTCCTTCGGCTTAGTCCCCTATAAATCAGGGTTCGCCACAGCGGAATGAACCGCCAACTATTTCAGCATATGTTTTACGCAGTGGATGCCCTTCCAGCCACAACCCAGTACTGGGAAACACCCATACACTCTCACATTCACACACACTCATACACTACGGCCAATTTAGTTAATCCAATTCACCTGTAGTCGCTGGTTCGAGCCTCGGCTGGGTCAGTTGGCATTTCTGTGTGGAGTTTGCATGTTCTCCCCGTGTCTGCGTGGGTTTCCTCCAGGTGTTCCGGTTTCCCCCACAAGTCCAAAGACATGCGCTATAGGTGAATTGGGTAAGCTAAATTGTCCGTAGTGTATGTGTGTGAATGAGTGTGTATGGGTGTTTCCCAGCAGGAAGGGCATCCACTGCGTAAAACATATGCTGGATAAGTTGGCGGTTACTTCCGCTGTGGCAACCCCTGATTAATAAAGGGACTAAGCCGAAAAGAAAATGAAAGAATGAATGAAAATAATACTGCATAGTCTTTTTTGTATAAACAATTCAAATTAATTATTATTAAAGTTATAGCATTACAATTTCTTATGCTTCTTATAATTATTCTTATCCTCGTACAATCACAGGCCTCAAAAACAGTAATTCGGACTCAACATTGAATATTCTGACTATTGTGAATGATTACATTGCAATATCAGTGCTAAAACAATATATTGTGCAGCACTATTCGGTAGTATACTTTGCCTGTCATCCAGTTCATTCATTCATTTTCTTTTCGGCTTAGTCCCTTTATTAATCTGGGGTCGCCACAGCGGAATGAACCGCCCTGTCATCCAGTTATTCTATCTAAAACAATACAAGGATTCAATCTTAATTGCTTCATCCTGGCCAAAGCGTCTCATGCTGCGTTGAAGAGGGACCAAGACGAGTCCTGTTTACACAGAGCTTGTTAGACTGTGTCTCTCCTGGGCCTGAAACATCTGGCTCAGCTCTAGAGCCAAGTATCATGCACCCCAGCAGAAGAGGCAGATCGCCAGACCCCTCTACCTCCACTTACACCCCTGGGATTTGTTTCTGGGATTTAAACAGGTGTCCATCTGCAAGTGGCCGGTGCAGCTGAGGGGCATTACCTGTCACTGCCTTTCAGAAGATCAGAAACAGGCTCTACGCAAGGACACTGATGCAGATGCTCCATTGCACATCTGAAAAGGCAAGGTTTGGACTGCAGTCAATCAGAATTTTTCAGACACTGTTAAGGGCAAGTGGTCAAATCAGAGCTGTAGGTGTCATGTCTATCTATCTATTCAAATTAGTTACACTATTTGAGGTTTTACTTATATTTGTTAGTTTGTTTTTATTTTCAAATGTTGGCATTTAAGTGTTTATTTATTTATTTAATTTAAAGTAACATTTTAATAAAAAAAATAATGTATAATGTTTTTTAATTATTAGTCATTAACAACAGTTCTTTCATTTACCCCTCAATTTGGGAAACCCCATTCATTTATTTAAAGAGACATTTTCTTTCTTCCTTCCTTACTTCCTTGTCTCCTTCCTTCTTTCTTTCCTTCCTTTCTTTCTTTCTTCCTGCTTTCCTTCTTTCTGTCATTTTCCTTCCTTCTTTCCGTCCTCCTTTCTTTCTTTCTTTCTTTCTTTCTTTCTTTCTTTCTTTCTTTCTTTC
>CAIGQV010000919.1:11001560-11021893 GCA_903798115.1 Danio jaintianensis
GTAATCTAAAACTAATCCAAAAAGAGTTACGATACATTACCTAATATAAATACAGATTACATTACTGACTACTTTTTCATGCAATTAAAAACAATAAAATACTGTTTTACTATTATGTAATTTGAAATTAGTTTTAAAGTAAAAAAAGAAAAAAATCACTCTTGTTCATAATGTGAATGGTTAATTAAATTAACGTCCTATCATTCTAGGCACTCTGTTCAAGGATGCTTTATGGATTGTTTACAGCTCTCCCTCCTAAATATAGGTCAGGCTTCACTCTTTCACTTTCTCTCATCATCACTTTCCTATCTTTCATTGCCACAAATCCATACTGTCCAGAGTGGTGAAGTAATCTGACAGGTTGTAATGTGTTAAGGGAGCTTGTGCCAGTGTGTGTGTGTGTGTGTGTGTGCTCAAGGTCATACAGCACCAGTATATAGGGCACTGCACAGTAGGGACGGATGTGTACTACGGCAGACCCCAGCCCTTCCTGGGAAGTAAAACGGTACACCTGCTATCAACGTGATGAATTGTGTCTTAGAGCAGTAGGGCTTGACCAATCATAAGTGTCTGAGCTACTTTAACCGTGTAATAGGTGTGAACACGAGCATGTAGATTTGGGTTATGCTTTCAAAGTCACCGAAAATAATAATAAAAAGAAACACGCACACATATGGTCGCTTTTTCCCCCCTTGTAAACAGTTCTTTAGTGAGAAAAGTTGGCTAGTTTAGACCTAACAACTCCAGAGTCCGAATTAAAATGACATAATTGCCAGAGGAGTAAGTAATATGAATAATAGATGCCGTGTCTGGCTGTAATTAGTGGTCAACAGTCTCACCCGCGGCAACAAGGCCTGTTACCATGCCAGAGGCTACAGCAATTACCATGCATTTATCTCTATGGTTGTGACATTCTGTGCTTATTGTCGAAGTCTCGAAAGGAGAGACACAGCATAAAAAAAGAGCACAGCAGGAAAGTACAAGAAAGTAAGAAAGATGCATGAGAAAACTGGATGGCAAGGAAAGTAAAACAGGGGCAGTGCAAAGAAGCCATATGGACCGCACGAGTGTAGGAGTATTTAATATGACAGAGCTCCAAAATACGCACAAATGAACAAATCAGTCTAATTAGACAAGTTTTTAAGTAATTAAATCCCTCTGTGTAAAAACAAAAAGGCACTTTCATGTCAAATGTTCAGCGCATGCTGTGACTCAACAGCCAATTATTTTGCATGAGAATGAAAGTTTTTCCTCGGCTTCCTGTTTTTCTTGATACATCAGTACAGGTTTGGGAGATCCTGACACAATATAAAACAGCTGTCAGAGACCCCAGATGCAATTCGAAGCACAGTTCTTGCACTGAAACCGAAAACACTGATATATTTGGTAACAGGAATTGATACAAACCGGCACCTTTGGCCTTCCATGACACCCTTCCTCCACAGGGTTCCACAGCACTCTGAAAAACAGCATTTTAAAAATGGGAAGTCTGCCATTTCCTTCTTGATTTTTTTTTTTTACCATGCGCAGTGTTAACGCGATGACAGGATGAGAGATGGCAATGACAGTGACAGGTGCGAGAAAGAGCACAGGTGCCAATCTATGATACGTAGCAGGATTTATGCCCGCTCTTGCACAGCAAGACGTCCAGCCCGAGCAGCTGCCGCAACCCTGCGCCGAGGAAAGCTAAGAGCTTTTAATTAGCCAGCCCCATTGCCATTAATTACCTCCAGGAGCCATTTGCCACGCCGCATCTTCGCGCACATCTCTGAGACGGTGCTTCCTGTTGCCTTCGAGTACCCCACCTCACATCAATCTGCTGCTTTATGACTGTGGGATTTACAGCTGCAGTCGTTCTTTCACAGTAGGAGAGGCACATGAAATTAGAAAGCAAAAGAAAATGAGGATGAGAAAGACAAGGGATGGTGAGATTTAATGACGTGACATACCCGCCTTCCCAGAACGCCATCCTGCGAAGTCTCCTGCGCACAAACTCGGCGGCCTCTGCACGCTCGTCTCTTCATTGCGGAGAGGCTTTATGCCAGAGATTAGTTTTCCGAACGACTTGCGGTGCAGTCGGTCCCAGGCTTTTCTCGAGGAAACAGGGTAGGATTCATTGCCCCAGCTAATTTAATTTCTCCCCATTGTACAAGCTGGATGATGAGGTCATCAGTCAGCACCGAAACCTCCGACAGTCACTGCCGCTGCCAACAACGTGATAAAGACAAGTAATAACGCTTAAGTTCCTCAGATTTATCCTTCAGAGAGCGAATATTATAATCTGCGAGCATAACTCACAACTGAAATATTTATATCTGCTTCCTTGCACTTCTGAGAGTGTGGAGATACTTCTGAACCACTGAATCCATTGCTCATTTGCTGAGCAAAAGCACTTTTTCAAGCCCTGTGTGTCAGGTACTTCGTAAGTAATATGGAGCAATTATCATTTGTGTGCACTGGGCATCTAACTGCCATTATAAATCTACAATATTTATTTTTACACGGTGTAAGGCCATTGACTTTGAGGCTAACAAAAAAACATGCTGTCGGGATGCATGCTTCAGGGGCAACATGTTCGACAACTTTAACAGCAAGGTGACATGCTGAGAGAACAAATTGGCAATGGTTCCTTTTTAAAACTGACTTTTGTCAGCACATAAAGGGGACCCGGCGAGGTATTCGTTTCATCTCCTGGTATCAGCCCAAATATGGAAGCAGCCGATACAAAGAGAGATGTTTGGTGACCTTTTATGGATTCATGTCCAACCCTGGAGAGCAAACAAGTGCTGGATGTGCAGTAGTGAAGTGAAGTGAAGTGAAGTGTAGTGTGGCCAAGTATGGTGTCCCATACTTGGAATTTGTGCTCTGCATTTAACCCATCCAAGTGCACACACACAGTTAGTGAACACACACCCGGAGCAGTGGGCAGCCATGCTGCGGCGCCCGGGGAGCAGTTGGGGGGAACGGTGCCTTGCTCAAGGGACTCACCTCAGTCGTGGTATTGAGGGTGGTGGAGAGTGCTGGTCATTCACTCCCCCCACCCCCAATTCCCGCTGGTACCGAGTATCGAACCAGCAACCTTCGGATCACGAGTCCAACACTCTAACCACCAGGCCACGGCTGCCCCCTAGGTACCTCGACTCCAGCCAAAGGACAAAGAAATGTGGGATACAGATGACTCATCATCTCAGGTGAGTGGACAGACGGGGCTACAGAAAATGAGAGGAGTTGTAAAGGGAATCACATCTATTGTATTGACTGATGCAAACTGTGAGGACACACTGGCTGGACAGTAACAACTAGATTTTTTACATTTTCTGAAAAGTGCACGTGCAATATCATGATGCCATCATGTCACTACCGAATTCTGGGTGTTTTAGAGCAGTGCTAGTTAGTTGTTTTGGTGTTCAGAGTTTTTGCTTCCCTATGAACGAAACCTATGTTTTTTTTGTTTGTTTTTTCCAGTCAGAACAATCCTTAAAACATACACTGGATATTAAAGGTGTCATTGAATGATTTTTGGATATACCTAGGCATAGCTAAATAATAAGTGTTCAGAACATGGATATGACATACAGTGAGACTCAAACACCATTGTTTCCTCATTCTCATGTAAATAAGTGTAAAATCTCGGTGAAAAACAGACCAATCGGAACAAAACACAGACTGTGACATCATTAATATGCACATCCCAGAGAGCGCTTGATTGGCCACAACATTTACCTGTGAGACTACAACAATGACATTCCCTCCGCATAAACCACATCAGAGATTCTTTTAAACAGAACCAAGGCCTTCCTTTCTGAGGTCTTGATTCACTTATTTGGTTGACAGCATGGAATGGATGGGATGTTTCTTGTTTGTTCAAATGAACAGAACTAACAGAGCAATTACACCGGATTTCATTTTAATCAAACAAAGCCTGCCACGTGACATTATTACACACTTAATATCCAAAGAGATCCTGCTATGTATGTGATATTCTGGCTTACAGATATAGCTTGTTACCTGGTTCACTTTATACATGTGTACCATTCAAACTGTATGATCAATAGATGCAATAATCCATTTCTTTCAAATGACAACTAAACAGCAGATATTCATATATATGTTTCTCTAAGTGTCCTAAAATGAGCTGGTGAACTTCTCCTTTTGAGCATTTCCTGTGAGAAACATTCACAAAGTTTCCTTTATTACCAACCTCAGTGAAAAAGAAGAAGAAGCATGTTTATTGCAGAGCTCGCTGTATGGCTTGTATCTTAATGAGCTACATTTCTCTGGGAGATAACTTTGATGTAGCACTGCCATTTTCAAATGAGTTGTAATGAGTAACCCAGCTGGCTTCCAATTGCCATGCAAACATGCCGCCACAACATTAATACATTTCTACATCTGAAGTAGTGGGCATAAATCACAGATCGGGGTGCATTAGCAGCGACTAATTTCAACATACTAACCGTTCTTATCTCTTGAACGTGAATGTGACCCCGCTTCCCACTGCAATACCGCTGTCTCCTTCACAGCTGCTCGCTAATTCTTCACCTGCGGCCTATGTAATTGATTCCCCATCCCTCCGCTGTCAGGGGTCACAAAGTCACTTTTGTGCTTGTGGTTTGACTGTTGCTATCCATGACAAGAACTTAGTTTATTGACCAAAAAAGAGAGAGAGAGAGAAAAGAATCACCAGATTTTTTTTTCTGTCAACGCATGACTTGGCCTGAGTAATTAGAGTGTCAAGAGTCGAAATGTCAGAGAGAAAGATAGAAATTCAATTTACCTCCTGCTCTGTTTCTCTGGTGTGGAACTATCACGGCTTCCCATGAGCAGCTCTGCTGAATTGCCGCTGTTTTATCGGTGCCGTCAGTAGGTGCTTCCTTTTAGCCAATAATAGATGTCTGCAACTGCTGTCAGCTGTGCATTAATGTTAAAGCTTGTTAGCAGCCTTTAACAACAGCATGGATTGTGTTTTGTGTGTAACAAAAGATTAAATCAAAAAGGCATGCTTGTGTGTGCATCTGAATGCGCGGCTCGTACAATGCGCAACAGTGCTTCCTTTGAACTAAAGCAACTCAAGCATCTCCTAAAATAGCAATTTTCATTCTCTGGTATAATTTTTTTATTTAAATTGTAATTTGCTGCCAGGCACACTTACTTGCTTGATGCAAAATGTCATCTTCATAGTTGTAATTCACTTATTGTTCTTCTCTTAGCAGATGCCTTCTTATTCAAAGCAACTTGCTGTACATTTGTATTACATCCCATGTCTCCTGACTCAGGTTTTAAGTTAATGTAAGATCAAAACTGACCTTATTTTAAGACCACCAAGGACAATAGCTATAATTGTATATGAAACTGTAAAGTTTTAAAGGGATATTTACCCCAAACTGTACATTTACTCACCCTCAAGTGGTTCCAAACCTTTGTTTTCTGTTGAACACAAAAGAAGATATTTAGAAAAAGATTAAACCTGAAACCAGGTTTGACTTCCATAGTAGGAAAAACAAAAACTATGGAAGTCTACATGTTTCCAGCTTTCTTCAAAATATCTTCTTTAGTGTTCAACAGAAGAATAAAATGCATAAAGGTTTGAGACAAGTAAAGGGTGAGTAAATTATGACATGAATTTCATTCTTGGGTGAACTATGCCTTTAATATGAGAACAGGAATGGCAAAACTGTTACTGAATTCTACTACCCCATGAAAGTTCATCCCTTTTCTCCTGGAATGTAAATCTTAGTTGCTTTGAAAACCAGATACTCAACATTTAATCTGATACATTACCTAAAAAGCTATTAAAACAAATGACTCCTATGTTATTCCATACCCGTAATTTTCTTTATTCCATGGAACACAGAAAGAAAAAAAATCTGAATTATATTCATCTCATCTGTTTCAACTGAGACTTCACATTCATAAATGAAAATAATAACAAAGGGCAGTACAAACAGTGTACTAATAGTTAGGACAATGTATTAAAAGACTATATATGTGAAGAAATACCAGTTCTTTTTCAGTGGTTCACTCAGTTCACAGAGTTGTGTCAGAAACTATATAATGTCTTGTTCCCTCCTTCAGGGTTACATTCGAAACCAAGATGTTTGAAATATCAAGCAGCATAACAGCATAGCAAATTGTGTTTTGTGGTCATGAAATCACATTCTTTAGAAAAGGTTACAAAGTGCAAGTTTTTGAAAAGTTAACCATTATTGTTTCTGTGTAAAGGAAACAACAACCACATGGTTTTATGAAAATTGTGATATAATACATTATATTATGTATTCAGTCTATACACTAGGTATACAAAAGTCCTTGACAACCAAAACAGCAGCAACAGAGCAAATAGTTTCTTCACAAAGTGACATCACCAACTACAGGCCTGGCATGCAAAAAACACCATTTTTATTAATTTTAATTGATACATTGTTTTTTGACAACATAGTGATCTGTATGTGGATCTTTTCAAAAACAAAGCAAAGACTTCTGGTTTTAGGACATTGTTGTTGTGTAAACACCCTCAGATTAGTCTGCCCCATCAATGAACCATCATTCACTTTATGTTAACTGGATTAGCCAATTCATTGAACGGATTCAGCTAAAATGAATGATGCTTTCATTAATCAGAGATTGAGGTTTTCTTAAATGAGCACACCAAAGACCTCAAATGCAGATCTATTAATGAATGAGGAGTTATATTTCAGCATCACACAAAGCATCAAGATGTCTCCACAACAATTATATTGTGCATGCGGGTCACTTTTCCACATCTTATTGGTGTGACCCTGGACCACAAAACCTTATGCTGCATGGCAATAGCCAAAAATATATTGTTGGGGTCAAAATTATTTATTATTATTTTTTTTTTTCAAACAACAATTAAAAACCCATCTCTTGCACCTGAAATCGCCTGAACCGCTATCAACAAAACCAGGACCACAACAACCTCAAAATATTATGCAATGCTGAGTGTGCCTCACACAGGTGAGTGGGCTTGACAAACCACCTGTAGAAATACTCTTCTTTCTCTCTCTCTATATAAGAAATATATTTTATGAGTATTTGTAAAAGTATAAAGTATAGTATTGTCTCTTCCGGTTGGATCGCTGAATCCCTCCTCAATTGTAAATAACTTTAGAAAAAAACTGTCTGCTAAATGTAAATGTAAAATACATTAGATTGTTTAGTCAAGATCATGTTCCATTAATATATTTTGTAACTTCTAACTGTAAATATTTATAAAAACTAAGTTTTTGATGAGCAATGTGCATTGCATACAACATTAAAAGCAATGTTCTTATTATTTAGATTTTTTGAACCCTCAGATTTTAGATTTTCAAATAACTATTGTGCTAAAAAACATACATCAATGGAATGCTCATTTATTCAACTTTCAAATGCTTCAAATTTCAATAAAAATAATTTCTCAATAAATCCCAATTCCAAAAAACTAACTAACAAACAAAAAAAACAAACAAACAAACAAACATTTATGATTGGTTTTGTCGTCCAGGGTCACATTTTAGAATTTTTGAAGTTGACAGCCCTAGCGCCCCCCATTTCACTTCACATTGAAAATAAGTCCATGATTTAGTTTAGTGATTTAAAAAGTCGCCATTTATGTTATGATCACTGACTCAGTTCTAATTTCAGATATTCTCTGATGACGCATCGGCTCTCTCCACCTCCACCCGTCATACATGGATGAGCTCCGCACTTCCACACAGCCCTCCCCGCCCTCCATGCGTCTGCCTTTCACAAATCAGACCCAGAGAGGTGTCTTCAATAAATTCTGTGCGGGGAACACCTGCTGATTTCCAAAATTGGATAATTATAAGGAAAATGAGTGAGCAGCAGTAGGCTGCGCGACGGCGTCGTTTCTAATGGTACCTATTAAATAACAGAGCACATAAGCTCTTGGCTTTTTTTATGCGCACATCAGGACGACACCGCTGCCGATCTGTTTTTTGGACCGTAGCAATTCTGAATTGGCCATGCTACAGTTGTTCCACCATAATAGAAGTCAGTTCGCCTGATGAATATGTGGCCTTGGCTCCCCTAAACTAGCAATCATATCTAGGGGAGGAGAAAAGATATATTCTCTGTTGTTGCCTTGACCGGGTGCCTTGTTTTCATTATTGGCAACGCAGGCAAGGCTTAGGGGAATTAGCAGGCATGCCACTGTGGAGTGTATTTGTTCTATTCTTGTTTAAAGTAGGCTGTAGCATTGTTTTCCTTCTCTCTTGGGTTTTAGCGAGTTTTATCCGTGAGCCGTAGAGACAGATTGGGCCTGGCTACATCGCAGAATCGCACTTTGTCAGAACACGGCCCACAGGCATTGCTCAGCAATGTTAATACGGCTGTCTGAGAAGTTTGTAGAAAAGTCGTTACTTATTAATTGATTCATCAGAAGGAAAAGGCTTGTGGCAGATGAGGAGACTGTAGAGGAGGATAAATTTCCCCTGAGTGGTGGATAAAGAGTGCGAGGTGAGCGAGTGAGTGAGTGAGTGTGTGCGCGGTGGACGAAGGCTGTCGTACAGATAATGCTATTGTCGATTCTGAGCATGGATGGCATTCTCAACTCCATCTAAATGAGTTGTGAAGGTAAAGGTCTGTCTGTAATACTGAGACCTGCTGCACCACTCTTTGGGCCAAAACATGACTTGAGCAGATCTGTGGAGGTTACAGTTACAAAAAGAGAAAAACTAGGCCCTACTTTCCTCGCCGTTATAATTTGCATGTAGAAACTGTATTCTGCTTATTGAAAACATTTAAAGAGCTTAAAAAAAAATAAAAAAATAAAATATATATATATATATATAAACAAATGAATTCTCTGTTCTCAGCAGGAATGGGGAAAGATGAGATAAGCGAAGGTTTTATTCCAAGCCTCCCAATTTTATTAGCCTTATTTAAGTGGCCTATAAAATAAACGGCTTCAGTCTTTAAAAGGAGCCGTTTATGAATGCATTACAAATTCAATGCCACATAAGGTTCATGCTCACACAAGCCTACACTGCACACGACTAAAACATTTAAGTACTGTAGATTTGATTTCTTTAAGCTGGTTTAGCTTTGCTCATAGGCTGGATAGCTGAAAAAAATAACCCATTAAAACCTATATATAAAGTATAATATAATATAATATAATATAATATAATATAATATAATATAATATTCATTCATTCATTTTCCTTTGGCTTAGTCCCTTTATTCATCACGGGACACCACAGCGGAATGAACTGGCAACTTATCCAGCATATGTTTTTCACAGCGGATGCCCTTCCAGCTGCAACCCAGTACTGGGAAACATCCATACACACATGTTCACACACATGCTTATACACTATGGCCAATTTAGTTTATTCAATTCACCTATAGCGCATGTCTTTTGACTGTGGGGGAAACCGGAGCAGTTTGCATGTTCTCCCTGTGTTCGCGTGGGCTTCCTTCGGGTGCTCCGGTTTCCCCCACAGTCCAAACACATGCACCATAAGTGAATTGAATAAACTAAATTGGCCATAGTGTATGTGTGTGAATGTAAGAGTGTATGGGTATTTCCCAGTGGGTTGCAGCTGGAAGGGCATCCGCTGCGTAAAACATATGCTGGATAATTTGGCGGTTCATTCCGCTGTGGTGACCCCTGATGAATAAAGGGACTAAGCCGAAGGAAAATGAATGAATGAAATGTTCTATAGGTATATGATGCAAATATTTTGTTTACAAATTATGCACAATGTTAATGTGTTTTGTAAGTTCTTAGTGTTGTGCAAATAACTACACAATAAATAAGGCTTATTCATCAATAATATGGCCCATAATCAGAATTTGTGTTCAATTAAATTTAGACACTTTTTGAAGTGACTTTTTCATAAAAATGTAATGTTTCACATACAGTGGAAAGGTGTAGTTGAGAATTTTTGTGGTGAAGTAGATACAAAAGTACTTCATATCTCCGAAAAACACATCATTAACATATAGCAATGTAAACAAACAAACAGAAAAGATATATATTTGTATGGGTAAAATGTATATTATATCATACCCTTTTTTCCAATTACACTTTACAACATAGGCTCATTCTGAAAACATAGCGTATATATATACGTTTACATTTCTGGAGATGGTGAATTATGTAGGCAGAAGTACGTATGGCTGCATTTCGTCTTTAAAACTAACGCTACAGGCCGGTATGATGCCATTCCTTTTTGCTCTTACCAGCGGACCGCTTACCTCCATATGGACGGCTTTCCCACTGTTACCAGTTTGTCCAGTAGCTCGCCAGGTATGTCGGCGGACTTGAGACACAGAGAGGAGTTGACCATGAGTTGGCAAAGAACGGTTCCATAAAGCGGGTAAGACAAAAACAGAAGCCAAAAAATAAAATAAACAAGTAAATAACAGGGTGAGAATGTGGTAAAATCTGAAAACGTGGTATAAAATCAGGCAAAGGCTTTTATTTTTCAGGATTTTCTGGATTGCATTGGTTGGGTTTAGGTAAGTGGGTGAGCGGGTCAATCGGTGCTTTTGAAAACACTATCGTTTGGGTTTAGGGAAAGAGAAGGGTGGGTCAGTCGATCGGTCAGTCAGTCAGTCAGTTGACAGCGGTCTCTGGTGGATTTAGGAGAGAACAGCATATGCGAATGGAACTCGCGAGAGAAATTTTACATCACAAAAAGCATACACAGCAGCCTTTTGTGGATTCTTACCTCCTGGGACATATTTGGCGCTCTTCAGAAATAGCGGTATGTTTTCAGAATGAGCCTGGGTTGACACTAAGTTGTTGACTCCAATTACAGAATTAGTAAACAGGAAATAAATAAATTTTGAGGGTTAAAAAATTAGATGTTTTACTGCCTCGTATTATTAATTTCACCTAGAAAATGCAGCAAAATGTAAAGTATGTAAATTCTGAAGAAACCTGGGTATTTAGACATATAAAATGGTTCTAATTCATGAAAGTTAGGCATTTCAAACCAACTTGCAGAACTATCTTTCTAAGCTAAACCCCTTGTGACAACTTCCCCAACAAGCCCCACACAGCAGTTTTGCATGAGGTCACAGTACCTTCTATAGGAAGTCTTATGGGACCCTTTTCCATTGGTCTCTAATAAAGTGTCTTTACGGTCCATTCATCTTTCATTGCAAGTCCACAGCCTTAAAAGCAATGCATGCGACAGGCCGACTGCATCCGAGGGGGGCGAGACAGACCGATTCAGACCCTCCAGGAGACCAGGAGGTGAAACAAGGCAGAACATGACTGACAGCCGTGTGAAAGCATGACTCGGCCGTCCTATAACACAAATGCCCGTAATAGCTCACGGCAGCACCTCTCTGGCTGGAACGCGCGCGGACACACCTTCCCTGTTAATTCCTTTCATTTCCTGTTCTCACCAGCCACCTCTAATTCCCACAGTCCTCTCTCCCTTCAGCTGCCTTCATTTTACTATTGGTTAATTTATCACGAGAGCCAGACTCCGTGGCAGTATATCAGGTCGGGGAGAGTTACAGCTCAGACTCGGAGGTGAGATTTCCCAAAGGAAAGATTCCAGTGACACCCGGCTCTACTTTCCCCCGCTCTTCATTACTGCGAGTGTACACTTGGCTAGCGCCGCAGGCTATGGGGGGCAGACTGCACTATAAGATAAGGGAGCCCGATGCCGGCTCTGTTGCTGCGGATGTCTGCTGTCACTCTGATACCAGCAGCGGTCTTCTGGGAGCTGTGTGTCATTACAGATGCAGTGTTGTGTAATTAGGTAAGGAAGAGGTACAATCTCTCTCCACTTATAAGATTGGATAGCACCAGGAAGAAAAAAAAAAATGAGGGGAGAGGAAAAGCAGACTTGCTTGTAAAGCAGAAAAGGTACAGGTTGTTCTTACTTTGTATAACCCAGAGCACTAGCCTCAGCAGCACTATGTATTAGTAATCAAAGGAAGTTAAGTCAGCGCGTGGCATGACAACCGCTACTCTTATTTATGCTCTAATCAAAGTGATTGACAGGTGTGTGACGTGTCGTTTAAACTTTTCAAACTGAAAACTACACTGTAAACAATTTAATGACAAGAAGTTAAGACAACACATTTGTTTATGTTGCTTTAACTTATTTTAATAAGTTTATCAGATTTCAACAATTTTTTAAGTTATACAAACATAATATTTCAGTCTGTTGAGCTGACTAGACAAGTTAATTTGATTGATTGATTGATTCATTTTCCTTTGGCTCAGTCCTTTTATTCATCAGGGGTCGCCACAGCGGAATGAACCGCCAACTTATCCAGCATATGTTTTACACAGCAGATGCAACCCAGTACTGGGAAACACTCATACACTCTCACATACACTACGGCCAATTTAGTTTATTCAATTCACCTATAACGCATGTCTTTGGACTGTGGGGGGAAACCAGAGCACCTGGAGTAAACTCACGCCAACACAGAGAGAACATGTAAACTCCACACAGAAATGCCAACTGACCCAGCCGAGACTCGAACCAGCGACCTTCTTGCTGTGAGGTGACAGTGCCAACCACTGAGCCACCGTGTTGCCCTTATTTGATTAAACTAAAAACATTAATTTTTTTCAGTGTACAAAAGGCTGTTCATGCTGAGAGTGATAATTACATTAGTGTGCACATCAATGCGCAATAACATTCTGTTTATTGTGAGCGCATGGTACAGTTTTGTCTTCTGCCGCTTTACATACTCAAGCTATTCAAAGTTGATAGTTTCTGATTGGCTGTCATTGTTTCTCACACAGGAAATGGCAAAATGGTTTTCCAGCAATATCATTCATCTGCTGATATTGTCATAGCTGTGGAGTGGATTCCCCATTCTCATAAAATTAGAATGATTATTAAAACTTTAGAATTGAACTATTAGGTATGACAGGTTGTGTATTTGCAATAGAGCATAACTAATATGATTGATTGATTAATTGATTGATTGATGTACCAAAGGGACATCATTTGATGGAGGTCAAATAAACAGAGACTGGAACTGTTCTCACTGTCCCATTTGTTTCCTAAACACAATATATGACCCTGGACCACCAACTTTGGATCATTTATCTGGATTCTTGGATTATTTAAGCTGAATTAAAAAAACAACAACTTTCCACTGATGTATGGTTTGTTGTAATGTATTTGGCCGAGTTACAATTATTTGAAAATCTGGAATCTGTGGATTCAAAAAAATCTAAATATTGAGAAAAGCTCCTTTAAAATTTGTCCTAATTAATATTACTAATCAAAAATTAAGTTTAGATTTTTTGATTTTGAGTCCCGAGATGTTTGAAATCCAGAAAAGGAACCAAAAACGTTGTCAAGATATTTCAAGTGACTTCGCTGGTTCAACTGTATTCATACAATGTTTCCAAAACACTTTTCTTTGGAACCATTGCTGTGTATAAAGGATGACAGAGCCCTTAGATTCCATCTAAAATATCTTAATTTGTGTTTAGAAGATGAACAAATGTCTCAGAAGATTGTAATGACAAGAGGGTGCATAATTAACTAATCCTTGTGAAGAACCAGGAAGGCTCGCAGTGGGTTCTCGATACATAATAATGCGCAAAGTCACAAAAAAATGATGGCACTACTCACTGATGTAAAGTGCAATGTGATGGTTTATTTACAGTGTACTAGAGTAAAAACCTACAATAACCCAGAAGTCAGCAAAGTAACAAAATAACCAAAAATAAAAGAACAATTAAACAGCAAACAAACTTAATTATATATATATATATATATATGTGCAGTACAACCACACTAAGTATACACAGACTAGTCCAACACAGGCTCATTGTGGATACCAGTTTGCCCAGTAGCTTGCTGCGTACTTCGGCGGACTTGGGACGTGGAGCGGAGTTGACCGCAACAACAGGATTCGTGTCTGGCGAACAATGGTTCTAGAAACCAGGTAAAACAAAAGCAAAAAATAATAGAATAAATAAATAAACAACAGACTGAAAACGTGGTGAAATCACATGGCCACGATGGCTTTTCTTTTTCTAGATTGCTTTTGAAAACACTATCGGTTGGGTTTAGGGAAGAGAGTGGGTGGGTCAGTCAGTCGACAGCAAGCTGGCCTGGTCAGCTGAAGTGTATATTGCGCCCTCTGGTGGATTTACGTGAGAAGAGGATGCACAATAGGAATTTGTGATCATCAAAAAACATACACAGCGGCCTCTGGTGGATTTGCAAAAACAAAAAATGTGAGCAGACATACCTTTGGTTACGTATTTTGCTGTCCCCAGAAATGTAGACCTGGGCAAGTTTCCACAATGAGCCTGGGTTCTACTAGTCACAAGATTGCTCACTTATTGCTTCCATTTAACGTCAAAGCCCTGCCCCTTCGAACAAACCAACATTAAAGTTCAAAGGTAAGTATATACATCTGTACAGGTTCACACATTCACTGTTCAAGACACATACTGTATACACCCAAACAATCACAATATTCAAAATAAACAAAAAAGATAATATAGAAAAATGAATATATACATAAATAAGGATTGGAATGAGGGTGAGTAATTAACTAATCCTTTAAAACGTTATCATTACAGCTATATTTCTTGATGTAAATAGTCTCAGTGTGCTTAAACAGTGGAATTATAACACCACTAATGAGGAATATTAAAATAAGTTGCTGAAGTTAGCTAGAGCTCCAACAAAATGATTCCCCACGCCAATTCAAACAATTATTTAAACTTTATAGTTATCGTCTTTGGCTTGAATGGTTCTTAATGCACTTAATCACTAGGATTATGGCAGTCATAACAAGCGATAGGATAATAATTCACGTGTAAGTTAGCTGGAGCTCTCGTGCGATAAATCCATCAGAGTGGAGATCCTTCTAATTTGGGCTCTGATCGTTTGTTTTGGGTTTTAGGGCTCAAAACAAACTAATTCCCTTGGAATAGAAAGGTAACGCTATTTGCACAGCTGATATTACGGATTAGAGTGAGTACGAGCGCAACAGATTGTGTGTCCAGTGTCTGGTCAATGAAAGCAGAAGCGTGCTTGTTTGCTCTGGGAGAGTTAAGCCTGGGCACACACGCCGTTACCAACAAACAAGGGATTGAGCACCGAGCCATTAAATAATTACAAATGCCTGCATCTAACGGCCAAAGCATCCACAAGGCCATGGCTAAAATCTCGTCGTGCTGCCCGCCACCATAAAGTCATAGATTACAACTTTCCTTGACAAATCCATACCTAGAGTGGGATTTATTTGCGGCGTCTGTACTGTGCTTTGGCACTTATAGGCAAATTCTGCTCTCCCGGGCGTCCTCCCAATGGCTTTGATTAAATGGTATTATATCGTGTTTGTCGGCACTGAAGCGCAAGGTACAGGCTTAGATAAAATGCTGTTTGAATTCTGCACAAGCTCTTTTTCTCCCACATGTGATATTAATGTGCCATGTAATAGACAAATAAACCCATAGAGAAGGGCACTGGAGGATGTAAAATGTGCTTTCTAAGATGCCCAGGGTGGACGGATGGTTCAATGAGAAGGCGACTTGGAGCCTGGAGACCATACTGATGACAGGCAATTCACACACACTGATACCGGATGTTATAAAAGAACCTATATTTGGGGAAAGAAAGTCCTTTACAAGCTGCTGAGTTTGTAAGATGGCTTATAAATGCTATAGAATTCAGACTAACGGATAATTAGTGTTGATTTGAACAAACTGCTTGTGCTACAAGCATGAAGGATAGATCAAATTATGGGGCTTGTTGAAGACAGGTGTGTTATTACTTTGAGTCATCCGAAATACATCATCCAATTGTTGTCTGGAACAACTTTTTTTTTGTTCTACTTAAAGGTGCTGTATGTAAGTCTTTGACTCTTCTAAAGCATAAAAATACCATAATATGTTCGCAGATATTTAAGAAACATGCTAAGTGAACATTCTTGTTTATCTGAAAAACAATGCTTTGACTTTTTTTTTTTTTTGTACTTTTTTTAAATATAAAGTCAGTTATTCTGCTTTGAAAATGTCTGTTACGTGCCGGAAAACTGTCTTTGTTTTGGTTCTTTTAACCCGCCCACTGCCAGTTCAGCCAATTATATTTCAGCACCCCAGGTTGCCTTGTTGGAAAACCGCATATTTCATTCATGCAGTCAGAAAGGCTCTCAAAGCATGGTTCCGTGATGAAGATGCAGATTCAGAGTTCCACATTAGGTTATTAATTAGCAAATAATATAAATATTACGAGCGTAAACATTAGGTGAGCACGTTGCAACACACAACACACCGTGTCCTAACAACACATTACGTGACGAGATTTGCAGTTATAAGCAATTTGACTGTTTGCACCAGATGAAACACGACAGAAATTTAAATACAGCCATTCAGAAGCACTGAATATATGTGCATTCACTGCACTCCAACAAATGGTAAGGCTTATAATCCAATTAATACATATTTAACATTATTAAATGTAGATGCTGAATCACTGATATGTGTTGGTTTGCGTTATTTCACAGTTCTAAAGTTCAATTTCAAATGGTTTATTTTATTTTCAAGATCTGAGGTGAACTATCTGCTGCTGCTTTCAGTAGTATGGCAATAAATGTCATATGAAATGGCATTCAAACTCACATTGTTAGCATTTAACACTGAATCAAGCACATGAGGTGTACCTGAGTTGATCATGTCATCAAGTTTCTAAAATTTTAATTCCAGGTATTGGTTAGGACAAAAACTCCTTTTAATATGAAAATTTTCCTTCTATTGCATGCCGTTGCTTTTATTTCGAACACGATTTAAATCAGCCTTAAATCAGCATTTAGGCTCGATAGTCAGGCACACTCCTGTTGGTCCTGAATCTGGCAACCTGCGCTTGTTTTGATCCAGGAATGCAATACCTAGTTCAATCACTGGGTGTCAAACTTACATACTGCACCTTTAAAAAGAAGTTATTAAAACCCTATGGAAAAAAAATATTCCGGAACTGCTTCTCAAAAAAGTGTGTGGGCTCTAATGCACTCTATAGCAACTGCATAGCCATGCCCTAGCAACACCCTAGCTTCATGACAGTGATGTAAGTGAAGCGCCACTCACAATTCTCCTAGAAAAAAAAAAAAAGAATTAAAAAGAAGTATTATGCTTTAATGATCTGTGAGGTTGTCTTCAGTAGAAATGCAGACTGGCACAGTCGGTCCTTCTAATCTCCCCATTTCATTCTGACGTGAATCGCACACTGATAAAATGTGATCTCATTAAATAACAAACAGGCAGGAAAAACAAAAAGGAAGAAAAAGGCACAACAAAGGCAGCACTAAGGAGTAGCTGTCTACAAAGTTACACTAGGAGATTCAAACAACATTAAACTTTAAAAAGTTGTTGTTTTTTTTTCATCATGTCAAATATTCCCAGCGACTAATTGATAAGCGATGAGAAAATAAACAATGCTGATGACAAACAGTTTCTTTGAGTTTATTTTTCTTTTAATGCAGGTTAATTTATGCTTTTTGCTGTTATTCAAAGACTTGGAGGATTAATTAGCACAGAACGGTTGATAGCTCGTTGCATTCTCTGTCAGCGTCCGCCATCTGTAGCGGCGTGCTGATTAATGAACAGGTGCGTTCAGATGTGCTTTCATCAGGTTTGCTGAGACAGGCAACTCACACCTCCTAATCTGCTGCTGGCGGCGGTACAGAACTCCCATTTGCTCTTCACCCCGTCGCAAAACAATAAATCCTATTTTCTTTTTCGCACTTACAAATGACAAAATAAAGTGTTAAATGCGATTTAACGATTATCAAAGATACAATGATTCATAACTCAATATTAGGTTAAAAAGCAGGCTGATGTACACTGAAAAAAAGTGATTGCAAACTATTTATGGGCTGAGTTTAAACAAACAAATTAAATGTAGTAATGTTCAACTTAATATGTTTGTTTCAATTCAGCCCATATAAATTGTTCAACATAGGCTCATTCTGAAAACGTAGCCCTATATAGATTTCTGGAGATCGCGAATTATGTAGCCAGAGCTACAGTCTTTAAAACGAACGCTACGGGGCGGTATGACGCCATTCCTTTAAGCGCTACCAGCTGACCGCTTACCTTCGTATGGACGGCTTTCCTGCTGTTACCAGTTTGTCTGGTAGCTCGACATGTACGTCGGCGGACTTGAGACACAGAGCGGAGTTGACCGCGACAACGTGGTTTGAGTCCAGCGAAGAACGGTTCCAGAAAGCAGGTAAGACAAAAACTAAAATTAAAAAATAAAATAAACAAGTAAATAACAAGGTGAGAATGTGGTAAAATCTGAAAACGTGCTAAAAAATCAGGGGGCTTTTTCTTAGGAAAGGGGGTGGGCGGGTCAATTGGTGCTTTTTAAAATACTATTGGTTGGGTTTAGGGAAGGGGGAGGGTGGGGGGATCGCTCAGTCAGTCAGTCAGTCAGTCAGTCAGTCAGTCAGTCAGTCGACAGCGACCTCTGGTGCATTTACTTGAGAACAGCAGGCGAGAAAGGACACGAGAAAGAAATTTGAGATCTGAAAAAGCGTACACAGCGGCCTCTAGTGGATTCGCGAAAAAACAAAAACTGCAAAAAAAAGTAGCTCCTGGGACGTATTTTGCTCTCTCCAGAAATTTATATAGGGGTACGTGATCAGAATGAGCCTGGGCTGAAATTGTTTGCAACCACTTACCTTAAAAAAAAAAAAAAAGTAAATCCAATAAATTGTTTTTTTCAGTGTACAAATCATATTCATGCTCAGCCTCAATCACGAATACATTTCTGTCTGAATAACATATATAATTATTAGAGCTTGTCCAAATGGCATTATTTTGAGCTTCGAAACGTTGGTAGTAATCGACATTGAATATTCGAAGCTTCTGAATGGTGGCTGATTAAATTCTCATCTCTAATAAATGCAGGAATCTCGAGAATGCACACCACACTAAGTAAGGAATAAAGTACATCCAGGCGGTTGTCATTGCAGTATAAAGCTCTTCAGGATTATCAGTTGGATTGTTAGCTGGGGTCTTCTGTATTTTTGTCTTCACTTCCAGATGATCTGAATTATGACGTTCACCCATGGGCGATTCATATTCGAGTGTGAATGAAAAAATTAAGAATATTCAAATCTCAAAACTAAAAATTGAAGCCAACCCATCAAACAAATATTCAGATAATACAGCCCTAAAAAAAAAACAACCCAATTCACTAAAGCAGATGTTAAGCAACACAAATTGCTTCTTTTGTGAAGATGAAGTATGTGTGTGCACATCTGCAACCAGATGATGTGTTCTTAAACGGAAGTGTGGCTGCGGCCCATTAATGGGGGAAGTTTTAATTGATCCAGCGCAGGTGTTTGTTCAGGCAGCTCAGTGCTGTAGGTTAGCGTATCTAGCTTCTAATTAGCTATGGGATTTCATGTCTTGCTGTTCAGTTCTTAAAGCTTGGATGCTATTATAATGCATACATTAACATGCACTTTATGGGTTTCTGTGCTCGTATAGCAAGTTTTTGTTCACATATTTCACAGCATGAATGTTTTATATAGAATGGTTTGCAGTATAGTGTATTGCATATGCAACTGTATGTTGCTCCTATGGGGGTTTGAGCAGAGAGCTGAGAAAGAGCGATAACAAATAATAAGTGGTAAGCAGAAAAATAAGGACAACATGAAGATTTGGGAGCTTAGTGTGGTTTAACCTGAAAGCTGGCACCTGAAGCAGATGTCAGAATCCAGTCAGGGGAACTGCTCTGAAGCAGAACCACTTCAACATGTTCTGGCTGCTCTTCTAGATTCATAATCTAGTCCACACAAATCTTAACAAATGACAAAGTGAGAAATGAATGTAATAAAACCAGGAAATAAATGTAATGAAACCAAGGAAATTATTTTATACGGATTCTATTGTGGTCACGTATGATCTAGTGAATGTGAATAAAAATAAAATAAAATAAAGGTGTCACGGTGGCGCAGTGGGTAGCACAATTGCCTCACAGCAAGAAGGTCGCTGGTTCGAGCCTCGGCTGGGTCAGTTGGCATTTCTGTGTGGAGTTTGCATGTTCTCCCCGTGTTCGCGTGGGTGTGCTCCGGTTTCCCCCACAAGTCCAAAGACATGCGCTATAGGTTAATTGGGTAAACTAAATTGTCCGTAGTGTATGTGTGTGAATGAGTGTGTATGGATGTTTCCCAGTGATGGGTTGCAGCTGGAAGGGCATCAGCTGCGTAAAACATATGTTGGACAAGTTGGCGGTTCATTCCACTGTGGCGACCACAGATTAATAAAGAGACTAAGCCGAAAATGAATAAATGAAAAAAATATATAAAAAAAAAAAATAAATATATATATATATATATATATA
>CAIGQV010000919.1:11022992-11040249 GCA_903798115.1 Danio jaintianensis
TCTTGACCAACAGAAACTAATTAGTGAGAACATTCCAAAATCACATTTAAAACAACTTGCTCCAAAATAAAGTGACATGATCTGACATGATACTAACATGAACTAATAATGAACAGTACTTGTAAAGCATTTATTAATCTTAGTTCAACATTCTTGCTTTTTAACATTAGTTAATGCACAGTGAGTTAACATGATCTATCAATGAACAACTGTACTTGCCATTACCATTACCACTGGCATGGTGGCTCAGTGGTTAGCACTGTCGCCTCACAGCAAGAAGGTTCGAGGTTCACTGGTTCGAGTCAGTTTTCTTTTCTGTGTGGAGTTTGCATGTTCTCCCTGTGTTGGCATGGGTTTCCTCCGGGTACTCCGGTTTCCCCCACAGTCCAAAGACATGCGCTATAGGTGAATTGGATGAACTAAATTGGCCATAGTGTATGAGTGCGTGTGAGAATGTGATAGTGTATGGGTGTTTCCCAGTACTGGGTTGTGGCTGGAAGGGCATCCGCTGCGTAAAACATATGCCAGAATAGTTGGCGGTTCATTCTGCTGTGGCGACCACTGATAAATAAGGGTCTAAGCCGAAGGAAAATGAATGAATGAATGAATGAATGAATAAATGAATGAATGGGAATGTTCAGCTCTTGGATCTGTTATACCACCACTATCGACTACAACTTGTGCCATGAAAAACAGTAAATGTGCCCTGACATTTATAAAATATAATTGTATATGCTAATTAAAAACAGTATTCTACCTTTTTTAACATGAAGATGCAAAAACGTCCAAATGTGATGTTCAAATCTAATCAGAAATATAATCAAACAAACCTTATATCTAGGTAAGCAAAATGAATAAGCGTGACGGCAAACCTAAACATTACACTTCATCTAGAAGACAACTTCTGCTGGAATATCTCTTATAGACCATTTTGAGGGATGTAAACAATAACAATGGTCCTAACGTATTTCCTGTTTTACATTTTGAATTTCCGTAGCTCCCGAGAATCCTAAAAGGTCCACATATTGATAAATAACATTATGACAGCTGATTTAACGTTGAGATATAATTGAATTGCCTCTTATTACAGTTATTAAAATAGTTTGACAACAAGCAGGAAATGTGCATGGGCCAACGGCATCACCACATTGAAATGGTCTATATTAAAAGAAACACACCAGCTATTTTTTTTTTTTTTTCAGCAACTATCTCAGATAGTGAAACATTTTGTGCGAAACAGCTCTGTTATACAACCATCATCGACTTTAACTTAACCTCAAAATAAACAGTAAATGTGACCTGACATTTATGAAACATAACATTATATGCATATGGAGCTAAGTTAAAGCAGAATCCTACCATCTAAAAATAACCCCTTTTTAGTCATATCACACATTAAAGTGAATTTTATATAAAATCATGGTCTACACAACAGTCTCTGGACTTGCTGCATCACAGACACCAATATTTTAACAAATTATTAATAAATTTATCACTTTCTGGCCATCGGATATTAGGCATGGATATATATATATATATATATATATTGCGATCGTGATTTTCAAAAGTATTACATCGCTTTGTAAACGTTTATTATTATCATTTGTTGAGTCTCCCTATTCAGTTTGATAGAGTGCTTGGACCCGGAAGCCGCTTCACGTGACGTCACACTTAACAAGCGGATAACAAGGGACCACTGTATACCATCTAACATGCAACAAAGTCCAAATATGATGTTCAAATCTGATCTGAAATATGGCCAATTAAACGGTAACACTTTACAATAAGGTTGTATAAGTTAATGCATTTACTAGCATGAACAATCAATGAACAATACATTTATTGCAGTATTTGTTCATGCTAGTTAACATTAGTTAATGAAAACAGAGTTGTTCATTGTTAATTCATGTTAACTCAGTGCATTAACAAGCATGAGTTTGGATTTTAATCATGTATTAGTAAATGTTGAACTATGATTAATAAATGCTGTACTAGTTGTTCATAATTAGTTCATGTTATTAAATACATTAACTAATGGAACCTTAATGTAAAATGTGACCAATAAAACATTAAAAACAAGACAGGCACAATTAACAAGCATGACCTCAAACCTAAATATTTCACTTCTAATTCTAAAATTTGTCAGCAAATATCTCGGATAGTGAAATGATTTTGCACCGAACAGCTCTGGGATCTATTATACAACCACCATTGACTCTTTTACATTCACCTGAGACAAATCAACAAGCACTATTGAACCACACTGCTCTTGATAGGCCACAAAATCAGTATGCGGCGCTCTCCTGTTGGTTTATGACACGGAGCATATTAAACGTTTTCCTTTAATTGTGTATTCTCAGATTGTGGGGCATTTGCATAGCACTTGTTTGGCCGGAGAAAAAAAATACTGAGTTGCTGTAAGTGCAATAGGTGCTGCTCTCTCCTCCTAATGAGAACAGACTCGCATCTGCTGGGACCCCCAGAAGCCCACAGACGCCAGCCGTCATATTCAGCGCAAACAGATTTAGCCTGCGGCGTCTGATTCACTCAGTATAAAACAGAGGATTTTATAGTTTTGAGTGTTCTCAAACATTTTCAGCTTAGCTCAGAGCTGCACCCCGAGGACCTGCTTCTTTTTGCTGGTAAACCCACATGTAAATCTCTCATGATATTCTGATGTTTTTATTGTTTAGCAACATAGTGAAGAGAGGATTGGGTTGAATTATTGATAGGAGCTTCACATGCACCGGTCTAAAACTGATGCACTGGACAACTGCATTATGAAAAAAAACATGCATTCAAACATACAGTGACTTCAGGTAATATCTGTATCCTTAAACCATGCTTGCTGTAAAATACATGAATGTGTCTGCATTTTTTAGCATTTAAAAGAAAAAACATAGATATACTAAAATAAAAAGTAAATCAAATAAATAAATAAAATATTGATTTTATTTATTAATTTTATTTAAAATAAATAAAAATAAATAACTTACTTAATTAAATACATTTATTAAATATATATATATATATATATATATATATATTTAATAAATGTTATATATATATATATATATATATATATATATATATATATAAAATAATCCATTATTATTATTATTATTATTATTATTATTATTATTGGATTACTTGACACTTAAAATGTGGAGAAAAATCTATCTATCTATCTATCTATCACAAAAACACAAAAATAAATAAAAAGATAAAATGATATCAAATTAAATAATTAAATAAAATAAATAAAATTTAAAAAATAAAATAAAAAATAACATATTTATTTCATTTATTAATTTTAAATAAAAAAAAAAAAAAAAAAAAAAATCTTTATTTAAAAAATAAATATACATATTTAAAAAAAAGATAATAAAAAAAATATTTCTATCTTTCACAAAAAGACAAAATATATATATATATATATATATATATATATATACTTAAATAAAAAGATAAAATTAAATCAAATTAAATAAATTAAATATATATATTTTTTTTAAATATAAAATATTTATTTTATTTATTAATTTTAAAATAAAACAAAACAAAAAATATATAAAAAATACATTTATTTATAAAATAAATGAATGTATATTTTTTTATTTAAAATCAAATCAAATCAAATAAAACAATCTTTTTATCTATCACAAAAAGACAAAAATATAGATATACTAAAATAAAAATATAAAATCAAATCAAATCAAATAAATAGAATAAATAAAATATTTATTTTATTTTAAATAAAGGGTTGCACGGTGGCGCAGTGGGTAGCACGTTTGCCTCACAGCAAGAAGGTCGCCGGTTCGAGCCTCGGCTGGGTCAGTTGGCATTTCTGTGTGGAGTTTGCATGTTCTCCCCGTGTCTGTGTGGGTTTCCTCCAGGTGCTCCGGTTTCCCCCACAGTCCAAAGACATGCGGTATAGGTGAATTGGGTAAGCTAAATTGTCCAAAGTGCATGTGTGTGAATGGGTGTGTATGGATGTTTCCCAGTGATGGGTTGCAGCTGGAAGGGCATCCGCTGCGTAAAACATATGCTGGATAAGTTGGCGGTTCATTCCGCTGTGGCGACCCCAGATTAATAAAGGGACTAAGCCGAAAAGAAAATGAATGAATGAATGAATCTTTTATTATTATTGTTATTATTATTATTATTATTATTATTACTACTACTACTACTACTACTACTACTACTACTACTACTACTATCTACTTATTTTTTTAGGTGAATAGTTGTAAAAGAGAGTGTAATTGACTATATAAATCAATTAAAATCACCTTAAGACAAGCTGGTTATTTAGTGTTTGTCTTGTTATTTGCCATCCAGTCATTTTAATGGAGACATAAGTCTTTACAAGTATCATTCTATAATCAATACACAGTTACGTGGAGTTAAATTCAAACACACACAATCATACATCTTTATGTTAAGGCCAAGACCAAGATCACTATACATCAATTTCGACAACATTCAGAAAGAAGCAAAAGAATATTGGATGAATTTGCTCACCAGACCTCCAGGTTAGAGTTCGTTTTCGTGTAAAGACAGATAATAATAATAATAAATAAAAAAAAGAGTCTCGAGGCAATAGTGAAGTCATTGAGTATTTTGTCTGCATTACTAGAAGTAATGATGATGCCCTGTGAAAAAGAAGAGAGGTCAGTCTTTGTTGAAAAATGGAAATCGTATCAAGACCTTCATACGGACACATGATGGGGTTGAATCAGAATATGCCCTGTGGCATAAAACAGTCAAGAGCATTCTGGATCCAGCAAAAAAAAAAAAAAGCCAGAGCTAATAAAATAAGGATAGACCTTTCCTCCTTTTAAGATACCCAATGAATATAACCCAGGGTAAAAATAAAGATATGCTGTGGGCATGAGGGGCACAATGTCACATATTATCACAATGGGAATTTTCTGTTACTGTACATAGCACAGTTTATAGTAGTGAGTGGGGCAACATTCATGGTTTAAACATTTCCACACATGCTAGTATAGCAAATGTGATGGTATTTGCTTTGATAACAGTGATAGCAACACAATATACAGTCGTCAACATTTGAAGTGGATCAAAACGTTTCATTAAAGTTGTCCAAAACCATTCAGCAACACCCATTCATGTCCTGGGACAATTTTGATCAGTTTATTTGATCCACTTCAAATGTTAACTACTGTAGTGTAAATTTTAGTCACACTTTATTTTAATGTACAATTTGCATTATTAACAAACCTTTTCAGATGGCCCGATCTGTAGTGACTGGACTGAAAATTACTATTAAACTTATTTTGGTTTGCACAGGAAAATTACTGACTTACTGAAAAATCTGCTCTTTCTTTTGGGAAACAATAACTTTTTTTTCTGAACTTTTCAAGTTTGAAACTTTGCAGGCATTTTAGATTCACAAAGGCTGTATTAGTAATTACATGAAAGGTAATATCTAAAAAAAAACAATATTGACACTTTAAAGGTGAAATTTGAAGTAGAAAATACATGCATGAAGTACAACCTTCTTAATCTTAGTTTTATTTACAACATTTTTTTTCTACAGTAGAGAAAATTCGTCTAGAGAGAAAAATCACTGTGTAAATTGACTTTTAAAAAAAATGCTGATGTATTTGACAAAGCGTCACGGTGGCGCAGTGGGTAGAACGATCGCCTCACAGCAAGAAGTTCGCTGGTTCGAGCCTCGGCTGGGTCAGTTGGCATTTCTGTGTGGAGTTTGCATGTTCTCGCCTTGTTCACGTGGGTTTCCTCCGGGTGCTCCGGTTTTCCCCACAAGTCCAAAGACATGTGGTATAGGTGAATTGGGTAGGCTAAATTGTCCGTATAATGTATGTGTGTGAATGAGTGTGTGTGTGGATGTTTCCCAGTGATGGGTTGCAGCTGCAAGGGCATCCACTGTGGCGACCCCAGATTAATAAAGGGACTAAGCCAAAAAGAAAATGAATGAATGAATGTATTTGACAGATATAGACTTTGTGACTTCCCTGTTTGACAAGTCTGTCCTGACACTTGACCTACTTAAAGTACAGTGCTTATGTCAAATATTCTCAGTTATTTTGTTAAAAAAAAATAAAAATGCATTTAAATGTTTATTTACTTATAGTTATAGCCAACAATTAATGCAAAAACTGTTTGTTGATTGGCCACATTTGATTTTTGTGTTATGCAAAGAAGCACACATACTAAACTGAAGCCACACTTCAGATGGTAAAGAAAGGGGCCTGGGGGACACAAATGTGCTGTGGACAGCAAAATACTCTGTCGCTTAGGGGCATCACAAAAAAGTGTGTGTGTGTATTTTTTTTTTGTTTTTGTTTTTTGAAAAAGCTGAAAAAAGCAAAAGTGATTCTGGTACAGGATGATGTACCATGGCCTCAGGTGTTGAGAAAGAATAACTGAACGCGTGTCAGAGGGAAAAACAGTGGGAAGGAAAGCCAGTTTAGGAACTAAACATGGAGGGGGAAGAAAACCACTATGACTTTATATTGAAAGGGGTGCCAGTGTCACAGCAGCTTATTTCTGCTGAATGCAATTGATGAAATAATTTTATAAAAAACAAAACAAAACAAAAAAAAAATTCTGGATGTTGACATTTTTCCTAGATGTTGGTAACAATCAAAGAAAACCATATATGCAGAGAAAACAAATCTAATACGTTTACAAATTAAGTTGTAATAATTGTGTAATAAAGTAAAAATGATGCAGGAAAAAAGTATTGAACACATGAAGAAAGGGAGGTGTAGAAAGACAGTGAAAGCCCAGACAGCAGCTAAAATCACTCAATAGTTCTTCAGCAACCCTCTGCCCTTCATCAGTGTAAATGAATATTAGCTGCTTCAGTCCAACATCTACATTAGCAATGTAATGTGAAAAACTAATGAACTCAATGAACTGACTTCATTCTCCATATAAGAGGCGTCTTTAAGCTGCCATCACCAAAAAAGCCTTTTATATAAAGTATTAAATACGTTTCAGTAGTTCAGTACTTTCTCCTTGAATCATTCCATTATTACACATAACTCATTTTTCTGATGTTTTTTGTTTTGTTTTGTTTTGTTTTATTTTTATATTTGTATTGTATATTTTCACCAAAAATCTGTTACAATTCCATGTCAACAGCTCCTTTAGAAATATTATTCCCAGGAAAAAAACATAAATAAGTTCAATACTTATTTTCCCCGCTGTAGTAAAACTACAAAAGCTAATACATTTACATACTACTGTTAAATACAATGATTAAATGCTCAACTGTTATTTGCATGAAACCATTATTATTAGTAAATTATCAAGCTTATTACAAGCTTCACAAGTGACAAAAATCCTTATGTACTTTCTATTAATAAAATATTTTTCTTTTTTAAATTATCTTGTTTTTTCACCCAAAAAAAAAACACATTATCATTAGGATATTAAGTAAAATATGAAGCAGCACATTGCTTTCAACAATGATGACAATTAATGTTAATGGAGAAATCATGCAGACAATTCTGCTTTGAATCACAGGAATTAATTAAATTCACATTTCACAATATTTGCATTTTCATACCATTTTAATCAAAATTCAACCTTGGGGAACTTAAATGGACAGTTCACCAAAAATGAAAATTTTACTCACCATTTACTCACCCTTTGTGTTTCTATTTTCTGTTGAACACAAAAAAAGTTATTTTGAAGAATGTTGTAAACTGATGGCTATTGGCTACCATAGTATATTGTTTTTCTACTATCGATGTCAATGGTTACAGGTTTTCAACATTCTTCAAATTATCTTCTTATGCATAGCAAAAAAAAAAAAAAAAAACTCAAATTTAAAACAAGTGGAAGGAGAGTAAACAATGGTAGTACAATTTTTGGGAGAACTGTCCCTTTAAATAATAATAATAAAAAATACACAAAAGAAGATATTTGAAGAATGTTGAAAACCTGTAACCATTGACAACAATAGTAGAAAAACAATATACTATGGTAGTCAATGGCAATCAGTTTACAACATTATTCAAAATATTTTATTTTGTGTAACAGAAAAAAAAACAACTAAAATCGGTTTAGAACAAGTGAGTAAATGATGGCAGAATTCTTATTTTTTTGGATGAACTGTCTCTTTAAATAATAATAATAAAAAATAAAATAATTAGGCGGCGCAGTGGGTAGTGCTGTCGACTCACAGCAAGAAGGTCGCTGGTTCGAGCCTCGGCTGGGTCAGTTGGCATTTCTGTGTGGAGTTTGCATGTTCTCCCAGTGTTGGCGTGGGTTTCCTCCGGGTGCTCCGGTTTCCCCCACAGTCCAAAGACATGCGGTATAGGTGAATTGAAGAAACTAAATTGGACGTAGTGTATGCGTGTGAATGAGAGTGTATGGATGTTTCCCAGTACTGGGTTGCAGCTGGAAGGACATCCGCTGCGTAAAACACATGCTGGATAAGTTGGCGGTTTATTCTGCTGTGGTGACCCCTGATTAATAAAGGGACTAAGCCGAAAAGAAAATTAATGAATGAATAAAATAATTAATTAACTATATGAAATACATGAAAAAGTATATGCAAATACATCAGAGAATGTGTTTTAACATAGCACATTCTTTTGTTATGTTAACTTACTTTAATTATTTTTAATTTAGACAATTAAACAAGAAAAAAGTTTCTTTATACAACATACGTAGTTAAATACGTCAAAGAATAGAAGAGCTCAAAACAGAAGGTTATTTATAGAATTCGTGTCTTGCGTGAGCAACAAAGAAATTCAGAAACTCTCCAAATGTGTGTATAATTTTATACAGCCATGATCCGTTTCACCTTGTGCTGTTTATGTAGCTTTGTTTGTAGGCTGAAGAACAGATCTCACAGATCCACGAATCCAAAAAGCCAGCAAGGGATCAGACATCATCTCTGAAGCCGGAGCTCAGTTGCATATCTCAATATTTAATACCGCAATATCAAACATGAGGTTTAATAACTTTGTAAATATTCACTATTTTTTTTTTCTCTTCCGTGCCGCATATCTCCATATCTTTTCAAATTAATTATTAACTCTCTGGAGTTTCCCTTCCAACGGTGCTTAAATCTTTATTACATTTATATGCTGTATTTTTTCTGTCTGTTTCAAACATATAAAGGGATAAAATAAGTCTCACTTGTCACATAATTTAAGCTGAGTGTGCTAGTAGAGTCGTTTAGATTTGTTTCATTACTGCTCTTAAGAGGTACTGCCAAGCTATGCTGACAAAAAGTGTAAAATCCATTAGTGCGTCTGAAAGCAACGAAATCCGCCCGTATCGTTTTGCATTCTTTATTCATGCGTGTCTGTATCGGGGGATTCTGTGATCATACACCATCCGAACAGCCACACACACTTAATCATATGGAGAGATGGAAAGGCTGTACCTCATTAGCCTACACACCGTGTTAATCTACAGCATAAAGAATAGCTTTAAAGCTCTTCACACTTTCCTGAATTATACATCTCGAGACGCCCACTTGCATTTGGCAAAGATGCACAGAGCAGAACATTTAATAACATGATCTTTATACTTCATCCGTGTGATCTTTGAAAGTATTCAGTGGAGGTCGTACTGTAAATTATTATTATTTTGAACCGCATGTGTAAAAATACCCTCAAGCGTTTGCTTCGACGTTTAGAGAAAACAAGCACTCGAAGCACAATATGGATAGGATCGGTATTGTATTTATCATGATAGCTATTTATGCAGTCTATAATGTGCATTTGCCAGGTTCAGACATTTATAGCTGTTTAAAATGTGCAGAACACCAAAATGTGGAGAATGATTTCTCAAACAATGCATCAGACATACAGTTGAAGTCAAAATTATTAGAAAATTATTCAAATTCAATATTCTTTTTTCATATATTTTCAAAATGATGTTTAACAGCAATAATTTTTCACAGTATTTCCTATAATTTTCTTCCTCTGGAGAAAGTTTTATTTGTTTTATTTCGGCTAGAATAAAAGCAGTTTTTTTATTTTCTAAAAACTATTTTAAGGTCAATATTATTAGTCTTCTTAAGCAATATATTTTTTTTTGACTGCCTACAAAACAAACCATCGTTATACAATGGAAGGAATGCGTCAATAGAGCCACCATTTTAGTACAGGATAGCGCTCCTTTGAAATTAATGTGTGACCAAGGTGCAGTGGAGCATTGGCCATCCGGAGCCATAGATATATAAACATACATATATCTATGATCTGGAGTTTTCCCTTTGGTATGCAAATATTGTTTTCAATTACGAAAATTATAATTTGACATCACTTTTCTATATCGATGGATAAGTGACCGCACGGGCATTGCTGACAAAGAGCATGTGTGTGTGCATGGAAATGTATTATCCACCCTCCCTGTTAAATTTGATCTAATCCATGTCCTGAAACACACCCTCTCTCCCGCTTTCACTTCTAATTCTTACGGAGGGTGCGATTCGTTTTTGAATCAATCTCCGTTATGAACGACTCATGGGAACCATCTATATCCCTTCCTGATCTAAATGCTATATAACATTTGTAATATTCAATAATTTACGGTGGAAAGTATGCACATTGAGGCGCAGGCACTGTTATGTTATCAGGCACCCTTTACTTAAACAATAATGCCGACAATAATACAAGTTTCTGGCACAGCAGGGTCTTATTGTCATATTTCATTTACATTGTTTGCTGATTTTATTAAACAAAACTAGCATAAGCCTAAAATTTAGTGTAAGTTGGTGCTACTTTGCCTTATGGTCAGTGCAGTAAGAGACTGTATTATCATCAATAACATTACTTTAGCACAAAAGTTCGTAACATACCAAAACGTAAAAAACGAAGTGTTAACTATGAATGTTCTGCCTTTATGCTTTGTTTTCTTTATTTGCTCATTACTACACCCGTACACAGCGCAAAAGTCCAGCATCTTCAGATTGGCTTTAGTCTTGACTAGTGCGGTGAAATGACTTTTGTCCTGGGAGCACTGTACAAATGTGGCAGTGGTATTGACGCATGCTCAGGGTCCCTATGCGATAGCTAGGGTATATATTTATGTAACTTGCCTAGTTAACCTAATTAGTTAAGCCTTTAAATTGCACTTTAAGCTGAATACTAGCATCTTCAAAAATATCTAGTAAAATATTATGTCCTGTCATCATGGCAAAGATAAAATAAATCAGTTATTAGAAATGAGTTATTAAAACTATCATGTTTAGAAATGTGTTGAAAAAAATCTTCCTTCCGTTAAATAGAAATTGGGGACAAAAATATACAGAGGGGCTAATAAATCAGGAGGGCTAATAATTCTGACTTCAACTGTGAATAAACACACGTAAACTATTTAAGTAATTGTTACAGTCATGATCAACAACTCATTATTGACTCTGTAGGTCTTGTTCAGTAATAATCATGAGCAATTTGTTTGCATTTAAACTCACAGGAAACTTTCTGTAGATAATTACCGACTAGTTCACTATGTACACACGCATATTAATTTTTTTAATTCTGATGTTAATGAAGTTGGAGTATACTAAATGAGGGCCTGAGACAAGTCATTTGCAACTTGTCCAAACTATCTCATGCATTTTTTAACCACAATTTACAGAAGCTACTGAAATGCCAGGGGGCGGCACAGTTGCGCAGTGGGTAGCGCTGTTGACTCACAGCAAGAAGGTCACTGGTTCGAGCCTCAGCTGGGTCAGTTGGCATTTCTGTGTGGAGTTTGCATGTTCTCCCAGTGTTGGCGTGGGTTTCCTCCGGGTGCTCCGGTTTCCCCCACAGTCCAAAGACATGCGGTATAGGTGAATTTTACGGTATAGGTGAATTGAAGAAACTAAATTGGACGTAGTGTATGTGTTTGAATGAGAGTGTATGGGTGTTTCCCAGTGATAGGTTGCAGTTGGAAGGGCATCCGCTGCGTAGAACATATGCTGGATAAGTTGGCGGTTCATTCCGCTGTGGCGACCCCTGATGAATAAAGGGACTAAGCCAAAAAGAAAATTAATGAATGAATAAATAACTCAAATGCCATTCAGTGTTTCATTTTCACAAAATCTTTCAAGATTTTCTGCCCCAATATAACAATATAGTATTTATTACTCATTACTGTGTTCATTGGTACATATATACTGTACAAACATACATACATACACACACACGGGGAGAACATGCAAACTCCACACAGAAATTCCAACTGACCCAGCTGGGACTCAAACCAGCGACCTTCTAACCACTGAGCCACCGATTAACACGAGTTAATAATATTACTTTTCTAAGTAACAAGTGAAATAACACATTATTTTAAAGAATTAAGTAGTAATATTTGAGTTACTTTTTAAAAAATGTACCTCAAGTTACTTTTTAGTTTAATTAATTAGCCTTTAATAAATAAATTGCTGAATTAAAATGCAAATCTAAATGTAACTCAAAAGTAAGGTAATGCATAACTTACCCTAAAAAAGTAACTAAGTAACGCAACTATAGTTACTTTTTTGGGAAGTAACTTAACATTGTAATACATTACTTTCAAAAGTAACTTTCCCCAACACTTCATTGGTACACACATACATGTTTCATTTATTGCATGACCACATAAAATAATGCTGATGTCGCGAATAATATTGATGATGTGTACATGCTTTTTGGATCTCAAAATTCTTCACAATTTAAAAAAAACCTAATCAAATCCGAATTGGGGTGAACTATTCACCATGCAGTGTGTTTATCATTCATACCATATAATAAGGTTTCATTAGTTAATGTTAGTTAATGGATTTACTAACAAGATAATAAACAGCATTTATTAATCGTAGTCCAAAATTTACTGATGAATTATTAAAATCCAAATTCTTGATAACACTTCAGTTTAAGTATTCACACTATTTTCTACTAGCTTATTAACTGCCTATTATTAACATATAAACTGTTTATTAGCACTTATAAAGTAAGATCTTATTTTACATCCCTAAACCTACCCAATACCAAAATCCAACTACCTTACTAACTAATAATAAGCAGCTAATCATTTATTAATTGAGCTAAAAAATTCAATGTAAATTGTACATTAAAATAAAGTGTCACCCATTAGTTAATGCACTGAAAGTTAACATGAACCAACAATTGTTTGGTTACATTTCCATTACATTCAATTAGCGTTAGCAAAGATGAATAAATACTGTAATAAATGTAGTGTTCATTGTTTGCTCATGTTAGTAAATACATTAACAAACATTAACCTTATTGTAAAGTGTCACCTTTTTATCCATGTTGTCATACATGTCTCAAACTGACACTGTCTTAGCCTTCACACTTGCTCTGCCAAAGACTTTACATCAAAGCCGGTATGACATTCATCAGACATGACGAATACGTTAAGGAGGCCCATTCACCACGCAGATGAATCGATCTGCGGTAGCGAGACCACAAGCTCGCAGTCTCGAACCATTTGGAAAAAAACTACAGCGCAGTCAATATGTCAAAATCAGCATGTGGTTGACTTGGGCATCTTGGCTCATTGCCGCCATCAGAGAATGCAAACAACAATCGATTTCTGATCCCTCACACACCTCATCGACTGTAGCCAGTTGTGCAGATACAGTTTTTAATCCATCCAATTTGAAATATTTCTCAAATGATGTTTAACAGAGCAAGGACTTTTTCACAGTATTTCCTAAAATATTTTTTCTTCTGGAGAAAGTCTTGTTTGTTTTATTTCGGCTAGAATGAAAACAGTTTTTATTTGTTATTTTAAACCATTTTAAGGTCAATATTATAATTATTGACCCCCTTAATCAGTATTTTTTATCGATTGTCTACAGAACAAACCACTGTTATCCAATGACTTGCCTAATTAACCTAGTTAATATCTTGAAAAATAACTAGTCAAATATTATGTAGTGTCATCATGGCAAAGATACAAGAAAAATTATTAGGAATTAATTATTAAAACTATTACATTTAGAAATGTGTTGAAAAAATCTTTCCGTTAAACAGAAATTGGGGGGGAAATATACAGGACGACTGTACTGTTCTGACTTCAACTGTATCTCAACAGATGATGATGATGATGGTGCTTGAGGAGGACAGAAGGATCTCCAGCACGGTCAGCAGATTGCCTTCTTCTTGGGTACGAAGAGAATCTGACCCATCCTTGGAGCATCCATTCGCATCTGCTGAGCTTTTTCACACTTCCACACGCAGGTTCAATATGTCAATATGCAGCCTGGGGGTGTCAGAGCCCAGGATGAAACGGTGAGAATTAGTCCAGAAAGAGACATGCTATCAGCTCACACATTCCTCTAATCCTCATGGCGCTCACATTGTTCAGCTGTGCCAGTGTAAAGATGCTGCGGGTCAGACTCAAAGCTACGCATGAGTTTAACCAAATCAGCATGAGCAACAGGTTTACCTCATTTCCTAAAGATGAGTATTTTTGTGTTTTATTGTGTTATGTATTTTTATGATACTGTACTACTCAGAGAATTTAGTGCTTGAGTAAGGAGGGAGAGAGAGAGAGAAACAGAGAGACAGAGAGATAAGGGGGGGGGGGGGGGGGGGGGGGGGGGGGGGGGGGGTGGGGGGGGGGGGGGGGGGGGGGGGGGGGTCCTGCAGGTGGTTTGTCAAGCTAATTCACCTGTGTGAAGCAAATTTCATAACTGCATATTGTTTCTGTCGGTTAATGTGTCAGAGATAAAAGAGTGTGTTTTCTACAGGTGGTTTGTTAAGCCCAGTCACCTGTCTGAGGCACACTCAGAATGTATAATATTTTGGGGTTGGCATGTGGTGAGGTGGGGGAGAGAAGAGGGGTCTTGGTTTTATTTATTGTTTGATTGATTGATACACTTGAAAGTAGTGCAACTTTTTCAACATAGGCTCTTTCTGAAAATGTAGCCCTATATACTTTTCTGGAGATTGCAAATTATGCAGCCAGAAGTACGTATGGCTGCATTTCATTTTTAAAACGAACACTACGGGGCGGTATGACGCAGCTCCTTTTCGCACTTACCAGCTGACCGCTTACCTCCATGTGGACGCCTTTCCCGCTGTTACCAGTTTGTCCAGTAGCTTGCCATGTACGTCGATGGACTTGAGACAGCGGATTCAAGTGTTGTCAGTCAATTAAATGGGCGTTATCAGTGGATATCAGCTGATAGATATGGGCCAGTAGGGGTCTACTGCGCCTACTGTTCCTACATGCACATGGTTAATCTGCTGTTCTCGCGTAAATCCAGCAGAGGCCGCTCCGATTGACCTGCCCTCCTCCTTCCCTAAACCCAAACGGTCATTATTTGTTCAAAAGCAGCGATTATTTTTCAAAAGCAGCGATTAACCTGCCCTCCTCCTTCCCTAAACCCAACCGTCTGTTTTTAAAAAAGCAATAAAAACAAATATTTAACTTTTGTCTTAGCTGCTTTCTGAAACCATTTTTCGGTGGATTCGAAACCAGTCATCGCTGTCAACTCCGCTCCACGTCTCAAGTCTGCTGACGTAACAATGGAAAATCCATTCATATGGAGGTAAGCGTGTATACCGCCACGCGTGATTTTTTTTTATGAAATTATACTATTTCCCATTAATTGTATTTTATTAACGCCTACCCCAACCCTAAACCCAACCGTCACAGTAATGTAAAATTTCCCATTAATTGTATTTTATTAACGTCTACCCCAACCCCAACCCTAAACCCAACCGTCACAGTAATGTAAAATTTCCCATTAATTGTATTTTATTAACGCCTACCCCAACCCCAACCCTAAACCCAACCGTCACAGTAATGTAAAAACACATCTGGATCTGAACTGTTCTCTATTAGAATAGCTGATTAACCATGTGGATGGATGATTACAACCTTCTGAGCCCACTAGGAGGCGCAGAAGGCCCCTACTGGCCCATATCTATCAGCTGATATCCACTGATAATGCCCATTCAATCGAGTGATAACATTCGAATCGGGTGCTTGAGACGCAGAGAGGAGTTGACCACGACGACGGGGTTCGAGTCCGGTGAGAAACGGTTCCAGAAAGCAGGTAAGACAAAAACAGAATCCAAAAAATAAAATAAACAAGTCAATAACAGGGTGAGAATGTGGTAAAATCTGAAAACGTGGTAAAACATTAGGCGAGGGCTTTTCTTTTTCTGGATTGCTTTTTAAAACTGTCGGTTGGGATTAGGGAAGTGGGTGGGCGGGTCAATCGGTGCTTTTGAAAATACTATTGGTTGGGTTTAGGGAAGGGGGAGGGTGGGTCAGTCGATCGGTCAGTCAGTCAGTCAGTCAGTCAGTCAGTCAGTCAAACAGTCAGTCAACAGCAGCCTCTGGTGGATTTACGTGAGAACAGCAGGCGCAAATGGCACTCGTGAGAGCTATTTGAGATCTGAAAAAGCGTACACAGTGGCCTCTGGTGGATTCGCGAAAACAAAAACTGCAAAAAAACATAGAATTCTTCAGAATGAGCCTAGGTTGAACTTTTTATTTTACATTTAGCATTTAAATCATTAATTTGTAGCAGACCAAAATTGATCAATAGAGACCTTCATAAACCAAGTATGTGTTCAACCAACATAAAAAAGCAGGAAGGAGAGCTGCATTATATAGTTGAAGTCAACATTATTAACCCTTCTGTGAATTTTTAATTTATACAAATATTTCCCAAGTGTTGTTTTACAGAGATATATTTTATTTTTGCAAATTTTTTTTATTAGTTTTAATATATAATTTATTTTGACTTTGTGATGGTGACAGTGCATAATATTTTTCTAATTATTTTGCAAGATAGTAGGATTCAGCTTAAAGTTCAATTTAAAGGCACGTATCAGGCACGTATAACAGTGGATACCAGTGGTTTGTTGTGCAGACAACAATAAAATATCTTAAGGGGGCTGATAATATTGAACAGTCTCCACGCTGGAATTTACACAAGGATCTAATAGCCGTGACGTAGCATCTAAATTTCTTTTCAAACCGGAAGAACGAATTTGCTCGAAATAACGCAAAAACAACCAATTTTCACTTTTTGTGAAATATATGTGTCCTAATAGTGTTTTTAGCAGCGTGGGACATATATATGACTGTCAACATCTCAAAAATGTGTTTTGGTGTTTCGTGACCCTTTAAAATTATATATAAAAAAAAAAAAAAAAAAAGATAAATTATAAATTATATTTAAAAAAAAAAATGCTTTTATTCCAGCCAAATTAAAATAAACTAGACTTTCTCCAGAAAAAAAAAATATATATATATAATAATAATAATAATAATAATAAAT
>CAIGQV010000919.1:11050249-11098959 GCA_903798115.1 Danio jaintianensis
AACATACCTGGCAATAAAGCTCTTTCTGATTCTGATTCTGATATTGTTTTGTATTATTTAAGTCGTTTGATATGCAGTGACACACAGTCAAATCTTTTGCTGAACAGATCCACAACTTTTGACGCTCATAAATGCTCATCAAAGTCCTCGTGCTGCAGGTATTAGGAGGTTTGCTGAAGGTGCAGCTGTCGTGCAGCCAGAGGTTTTCATCTTTGATAAACTATGATAGTTCGCGATCACTGAAAAGTAAGAATGATTAATAAATCCATGACATAGTTCCTTAAAAGTGACGTCACGTCTTCAGTTTCGCGCTCAGGCACGCCTTGCACTCACACTACAAGCGTACCACGCCAAAGCCCAACCGAACTGTGGTCTGGCACACCTCTTCCAACCGGGCCAGGGCCGGCCAACTGAAGCGTGGCTGGGCCCGATTCGGAGCACTCACACTTGTCAAATGAACTGGGAAATGGGGATCAAACGTGCCTGGGGATGGTTCTGATAGTCTTGTGTGAGTACACCCTTAATTCCTTCATGTTGTCCCAACACAATTCAATTGTGTGGAACCCAGCATTTTTTTCAATCAATCAATCAATCAATCAATCAATCAATCAATCAATCAATCAATCAATCAATGCATCTATCTACAAATAATAATAATAATACTTCAGATGTAACATATAAAAAAATAAATAAACATAGCCTTAGGGACCAAAAGATTTACACATTCATATAAAAAAAATCAATAATGTATAACAACAAATGCATTTTTTCCTCTTAAAATAAAATATTGGTGTACATTATATAATAATAATAATAATAATAATAATACTTTTTTATAATTATTATTAGTATCATAATATCATTATAAATAATAATATAATAATAATTTATTATTATTATTATTATTATTTTATAAAAATTCAAATTAAATATGCCACTGAATTATATGAAAATACAATCACATATTGAGTGAAATAAATACTTGTCAATTTAACTATAGTAAAGTATCTAAGAAAAGAGCTGTCTGACCTTTTTAACAGTTTTACCTGCCCAAAGGTGTTGCCCCTCAAAAGTTTTTTGGCAGGTCCTTGAGGAATGACACTTTCTAAATGTTCCTCCATGCTCTCAGCCTAAGGGGGTTTCTCTTTATTTGGTCCCTCAAGCCCAGGGCCTGGTTTGGTGAAGCGCCACTGATAGACTGACAAGGTTTCTCAATACAGCACCAAAATATTTCATTAAATTTTGATGTCACAGTTTACCCGCAAAATGACAATTCTGTTATTTAGCCTACTCACCTCCATGCATTCCATGGCAGGAGAAAGTTTTTATTTTTTATTTATTTATGAATGCTGTTGCTTGCATTGCTCATACCTTACATGTGCAGTGAGTTCCATAATGAATAACATATAAAAAAAAAATATATATAATAATAAATAAATGGATGGATGGATGGATGGATGGATTAAAAAAATATTAATATTGGTTTATGTTCATTTTGACTATTTAAAATGTAAATGCTTATCATCCTTTTTGCCGAATATTAACTCATATTATCATAATGCATTTTTAGTTAACACTGAAACTGTTACAAGAGTAAAATAATATCGTATTATATTATTATAATTATTTCAGTTGTCATTGTCACATGATCCTTAAAGGCACAGTTCACCCAAAACTGAAAATTTGGTCATCATTTATTGACATTTTACTTGTTCAATTTCCATGTTTGGATGAACTAAATCTCATATTGTATTGGTGCTTCTTAAAACATTTGTAGAAACTCTTCCTCTTAGAAAGTAAAATAATAATAATAATAATAATAATAATAATGATAATAATAATAATAATAATAATTTAATAATTTATTAAATATCATTCAAAATCATTTAGCATGTATTTAAATGTAGAAATAGTTAACATTACTAATGTCTCTACTATCACTTTTGAACTTGTTTTGCTAGATAAAACCAGTTAATTAATTTAGTTTCTCACAGGCATCAAATGACATCAGGGTAGGGTTGTGCTAGCTGTTCATATGTTTTTTCTTAAACTGGAATGTAAAGTCCACACTAGGGGCTTAGTAACTACTAGCTAGTTTGTAACTAAATTTGTTCTTACTTCAGTTGCACCACATGCTTTTAAGGCAAACCGTAGTTAGTAGGTCGTAAACTCTGCTTAAAGTAGTCGCATTGAATGACGTAATATCCAATAAGAAGCATTTAAATCGTTAAACTGCATAAAAATTCTGCAACTAATGCATCTATATATAACAGTACTATGAAAATGAAATGACAAATAACATTTTTATAGTACAATACATTACAGTCAGTCACTAATAACAGATGACGCACATACCTGCATCACGAGCCGTGAATGCACGCGAAATACACAAAGTTATCAAAACATTGAACTTGATTTTTTTTTTTAATATCCTACACATGAAAGAGAAAAGAGCAGGGAGAATAACTCAGTCATGAAGAAATTCTCGTTTTAATCGATGGATACAATTAACACAAAACACTCCTTGAAAGAAAATTAAACTCTTCTTTCACAAACCGAAAAAAAATGCAAGATTTGGGAGGAAAATTAGGCTGTGAGCAGAGGGAGATCATTGTTATTGTGAGCTCCTCAATGTAAACTAATCTCGCTGTCATCTCTTTTCTACCGTTATACATGGGGGGATGCTACCGTAAATATTTAGTTGGAAAGTAGCTTTACATTTAAACTAAGTTCAGTGGTGCAACACAATAATATTTAGTAGTGCGTGAAGCCCCGGTCAGATCACACAATTTTGTCACGATTTCTGCAAGATTTCCTTGACGTAGGGTGTTGTGGGGATTTGTAAACGACAAATGGGCATCGTGACACAAGATTCAATCGTTTCTTCTTGTGTAATGTGGCATAGTTCACAACAACCAATACCATGCCTGCGATGCCTCACGACACCAATCGCAGAAAGTCTAGCATGTTTAAATTTTTTCTCGATCTTCACGATGAGTTCCATCACGTGGGTGACACTGTGCAATAGAAGCACACCATTTCTCGGTTATCTCAGCGGGTGCTGCCGTTAATGTGCTGATCAGGTACTCAAAAATTAGACTGCATATTTACTTATGGGTGGGTCACGGGTGGATAAGATCAATCATTGATTACGCAAACTTTAACTACCTTTTCTTAAATAATAAGGTGTTTTAAGAAATTTTATCTGACAGACTGGCACAAATATGCAGACATCTCCATTCTCATAATGAGTTTCTGAGTTCTCTCATCCTTCCAACAGAGTTTGTTCTTCCGAGGTAATCTGGGAACATCTTCAGTGCTGCGAATACATTGCAAAAGCATTTCCTGCTTATTTAAATGTGTTATTAAAAGTAAAAACAGTTTAATATAGGCTTTTCTGAAACTGTGAATATTTCACTTTAACTTTATTTAGGCTAGATTATTATTTTATTTAACAAACCAACAAAATTTCACGGCAATTCGTGTTTTGGCGCATAGAGTGGACTGGTTTGAAGCGCTTCACCTCAAATGTTATTCGTTATTCCTGTTTATAGATAACTGATCAACAAAAGATACATTTAAAATAAGGTAAAAATTATACAAAACAGAATTCGTTTCAAAAAGATATTTTTTCCAAGAAAAATATACAAATTATATTTTTGTTTGTGCGCCTCCACTACTCAACTATACGGGTGGATGATTTGTTTCGCTCTGTGGAAAATAAGGATTTAATTAATGCTTCACTTTAATTGTATCACAGAACTCTGTCATATATTTGTTAATTTTGTAATATGTCTTAAAGATTATGTCTTGAGCATCTGATTTTTTCTTTCTACTGTGCTTTCATTTTCTCCGTCTCACTCGCGGCAAGTTCAGGCGAGTTCAGGAGTCAAATAATCAACCCTGGCATGAAAATATACATTTAGATTTCAAAGAAAATATCTTAATATTAAAAAGGAATCACAAGTTTGATCCTATCCATGTTGTAACAAATGCCCTTAAATAATGTAGTTATTAGTTGTCAGTAAGCATCAGTGTTTATTGAGATAAAAATTTTTTTTGAAATTGAGATAAGAAATATTGTTATAGCAACACTTGTGACTGCTTTGGGAAATAAAGCTCGTCGCAGACATCACGGGATGACTGATCGTGAAGGAACGTTTAGTCTGGCACATTTGTTACCCACGACAAGTTAAGATTTTATCAAGACAAAATCGCATAATCTGACATATTGACTTTCATAACCGACAATAAAAATTGTGTGATCTGACCGGGGCTTAAGTTCTAACTTAGTGTCCCTTTAAGTCATAACAAGGCTATGTTTTAACTTACGCACTGCTGGTGCAACCCACCCCAGAAGACTTGAAAATATAGGTTTCAAAAATCAACAAAAACATATACTGTTGGTTTGACATGAAATGAAGATAAATAAATAAAAATAAGTAACTGAAATTTTTGTCCTTTTGAACCAAACTTCCAAAACAAAATTTGACCATTTCAGACACAATTTCTAACCATCCATGCCTATTATCCAATTAACACCTGCTTAATGCACACACATCCATTAAAGCAAAACAAACAAAAATAAGCAAATATTTCCATCACACACACACACACACACACACACACACACACACACACACACACACACACACACACACACACACACACACACACACCCCCACCCCCCCACACCCCCACACCCCCCCCCCCCCCCCCGCGCCCCCCCCCCCCCCCCTCCTCTTCCTAAAGTGTGAACGGGGAGGTACAAGCATGCAGGGCACATATTTGCTTGTTTGAGAGGCGGCCCAGGCTACAGCAGCGGAATCTATAAAAAGGCAATTATTCCTTTCACGCTTGATGCCTGACTGCGTTCAAGTCCGGCTTATTGCCCTGGACGCTGTTCTCTGTGCTCTTCTGCAAGCTCAACACACAACACTTCCTGAACAAAATACATATTTACCCTCTAAGGGCCGAAAGCAGGCTTATTCACGCAGGGACTCATCCCCTCTCAGCCTCCTGCCACGGACTTTGATATCTTCCCTCCGTCTGTTGGATGGTGCCATGGCGCCTAAATGAAGCCAAAGTGGAATCTCATTATTTCACCTTAAAGGGAGAGGTTATTAGCCAGGGGAGACAGACGGGGGAACGCTAGGAGTGCGGCAGTTTTAATGGAGCTCAAGCAGATGGCAGAGCTGCGCTGTCGAAAAGCATTTCCCTGCATCTTTAGAGAGGACAATCAATGCGAGAAATCCAACTCGCGCTGAGAGATGCCTCTGTTTGTCCGCCTTGATATTTTGATCAACAAACAATACATGCTAATTAGCATGAAGCACTGGCTTTCAATTCTCACAGCTTCGTCTATTCAAATGTTTGTAAATCGAGCCGAGATGGGAGGATGATCGATGGGAGAGAGACAAAGTGGAGGATGGAATACTTCTTGCTGATACTAATCGGGTTTATCCGAGTCACGTGGCCTGTTTTTTCCATTGACGCAGTGCCAGTGCTGGAGATGGAAATGTTCAGTTTTTTTTCCTTTCTTTTGTTTTTCTAAACTACAACACAGAGTCAGCTTTCACATGATTCATTCTAAATAATAAATAATCTATCTATCTATCTATCTATCTATCTATCTATCTATCTATCTATCTATCTATCTATCTATCTAAATAAATATAGTGAATAAAAGTGTACTGATTTCTTTCTTTTTTTTTTTTTTGGATTGTTTGTCACACTTTAATGTTTCAGACCATCATCCAAATCTAAATATTAGTCAAAGATAACACAAAAAAACACATCATGCAGTTTTTAAATTATTAAAACTAATTCCAAAACCTCATAGCCCTATGTGGAAAAATGTATGCCCCTAAACCTAATAACTGGTTGGGCCACCATTAGCAGCAACAACTGCAATCAAGCGTTTTCGATAACTTGCAATGAGCCTGTTACAGCGCTGTGGAGGAATTTTGACCCACTCATGTTTGCAGAATTGCTGTAATTCAGCCACATCGGCAGATTTTCAAGCATGATCCACCTTTTTAAGGTGATGCCACAGCATCTCAATTGAATTCAGGTCAGGACTTTGACTAGGCCACTCCAAAGTCTTCATTTAGTTTTTCTTCAGCCATTCAGAAGTGGATAAGCAATATAAATTGTTTTTTTTGATGATCTGACAAATGAAAGTGTGACAAACATGCAAAAAATTAGAAATCAGCAAGGGGGAAAGCACTTTTTTACAAATTTCAAAGTAAAATTAATTAACCTACACACCTTGAGGCTATTATAAATGCTAATAAATGTGTAGTCAAAGTGTAGGTTCAGTAATTTTACTGTATTGGTAAAGAATATGTTTTTTTCATTGCCTTTAATGTGAATTATTCATTTATTAATTTTCCTTTGGCTTAGTCCCTTATTTATCAGGGGTCGCAACAGTGGAATGAACTGGCAACTATTCTGGCACATGTTTTACGCAGCGGATGCCCTTCCTGACACAACCCAGTACTGGGAAACACCCATACACTCTCACGTTCACACACTCATACATTATGACCAATTTAGTTTATTCAATTTACCTATACCCTATGTCTTTTGACTGTGGAGGAAACCCACGCGAACACAGGGGGAACATGCAAACTCCACACAGAAATGCCAACTGGCCCAGCCGGGACTCGAACCAGCGACCTTATTACTGTGAGACAACAGTGCTAACCACTAAGCCACAGTGCCGACATTAAAGTGAACTAACTGAACATAAATATAGGAGGTTGAAAAAATGTCAGACGTCACCTAGAAGTTTATGCATGTTATCTTGTTATTAGGTATAAGCCTTTTGAATAATGGGCACATCAGCAATGTCCTCATAATTCACCATCTCCTTGTAATACTGCACCTGCGTTATACCCATGTCATTATACACATCTGTGTCCTGATATGTCACAAAAACATGCACGTGCGCACGCACACACACACGCACGCACGCACGCACACACGCACGCACGCATGCACGCACGCACGCACGCACACACAGTTAGTGTCAGTAAGGTTTTTTCATGTTGGGATGTGTGAGGATGACAATTTAACTCTGCGAGGACACAAATTTATCAAAAGTGACAGAACAGACGTTTGTAATCATATGAAAGAATTCAATTTAAATACATGCTGTTCTTTGGATCTTGCTATAGATCTATTCATTTGTGGTATGCTGTCATTTTTCTCTGGACCTTGAGCCTGTAATAAAGTTTGATGATAATGATCAAAGAACACTGAGCAAAACTTTCTTTTCAGCCTCGAGAAGAATGAGAAAATCTTTCTTGAGAAGTGAATCAGCATGATTTCTGAAGGAAAACTGTCATATTTATACGCTCGCCATTCACTTTATTAACTAAACCGGTCAACTGCTTGTTAATGCAAATATCTAATCAGCCAATTCGTTTACAGACATTTTACATGCATTTGCAGACATGGTAAAAACAGACTTATGAAGCTTAAACTGTGCATCATAATGAGGAAGAAAGATGATTTAAGTGACCTTGAACATGGCATAGCTAAGGATTTCAGACAGGCTGGTCTAAATGTTTCAGAAACTGTTCTTCTGGGAGTTTCAAGCACAACAATCTCTAGGTTTGAGAAAAAAATGATGTGAAAAAGTAAAAACATCCAGTGAGCTGCAGTTCTTTATGTGAAAATGCCTGAAGGTCAGAGGAGAATTGTCAAACTTATAGAAAGGCAAGAGTAACTCCAATAACCACTGCAGTTTTTCGATGGTAGAGTCAGAATTTGCCTCAGAAAACCTGAAAGCATGAACCCGTCCTGCATTGTATCAATAGTTCAGGCTGGTAGTGGTGATTTGGTGTGGCCAAGCTTTTCCTGAATCACTTTAGGCCCCTTAGTACTAACTGAAAATCAAGAAAATGCCAAACCCTACCCTAGTGTGGCTGACCATCTCCAATCTCCTAATTTATAACCACAGTGTGCCCTTGTTTTGTGATGCTACTTCCTTACTGCTCCATGTTACAAAGCTCAAACTTGTTTCTTGAATATTAATTTCTAAACCTAATAACTGGTTGGGCCACCATTAGCAGCAACAACTGCAATCAAGCATTTTCGATAACTTGCAATGAGTCTGTTACAGCGATGTGGAGGAATTTTGACCCACTCATGTTTGCAGAATTGTTGTAATTCAGCCAGATTGGTGGGTTTTCGAGCATGAACTGCCTTTTTAAGGTGATGCCACAGCATCTCAATTGGATTCAAGTCAGGACTTTAACTAGGCCACTTCAAAGTCTTCATTTTGTTTTTTGTCAACCATTTAGAAGTGGATAGAAGTGATATTTCAATGTTTCAATGATCTGACAAATGAAAGTGTGACAAACATGCAAAAAATAAGAAATCAGCAAGGGGAAAGCACTATTTTCACAGATTTCAAAGCAAAATGACTGAACCTGCACATCTTGAGGCTGTTACAAATGCTCATCCTGCATTGTATCAATAGTTCAGGCTGATAGTGGTGATTTGGTGTGGCCGGGTTTTTCTTGAATCACTTTAGGTCCCTTAGTACTAACTGAATATCAAGAAAATACGAAACCCTACCCTAGTGTGGCTGACCATCTCCAATCACAAAATTTATGACCACAGTGTGTCCTTTTTGTGATGGCTACTTCCTACTGCTCCATGTCACAAAGCTCAAACTGGTTTCTTGAATATGTCGATTAATTCACTACACTCAAATGACCTTCACAGTCATCGGATCTCAATCCAGTAGAGAACATTTGATATGTGATGGACAGGATATTCGTTTCATGGATGTGCAGCTGAAAATGTACATCCATTTTGTGACGCTCTCTTTTCTGAAAGTTTCTGAACAATGTTTCCAGCAACTTGCTGTAATGCCATGCAGAAATAAGGCAGTTCTGAGGGCAAAAGTGCTTGTGTGTGTGTGTGCAAAATTTAGTTCGTCTTAGAGTGGAAGTTAGGGGGTTTAAATATGCAAGAATTTTTCATTCAACACCATTAGAATAGTGTTATATATTCTGCTGACTTATGTACTCACATTATCGCAAATGTTTCAAAGAATGTTCAGTGAAAATTCTGCAAAATGCACCACAAAAAATGTTTTTCTTACCTAGATTTATTGTCTTGACAAGCAGCAAAAAAAGTCTTGTTTTAAAAAATAATATGCCAAAATGAAGTGAGTTTTTCCTTAAAGCAAGAAAAATAATCTACCAATGGGGTAAGAAAATTAATCAAATGTTTTTCCTTTTGACATAAGATTATTTTGCTTAGCCCATTGGCAGATTATTTTGCTTGTTTTAAGGAAAAACTCATGTAATTTTGACATATTGTTTCTTAAAACCAGACAATATGCTTTGCTTGTCTAGAAAATGCTTCTTGATTTGAGATTCTTGGTGTTTTTAGATAATTGGACTAGAAACAAGACAAAAAAAATCTAAGTAAGAAAAGCATTTTTTGTAGTGTAAGCAATTTTAACTATGTCAGAACTATACTGATTTTGGGTTTGGTTTTATAGAAAACAGGAAAACACTTTAATATGTTGTGAGTTTTATTAGACTGCAGCCTTAAAACAGAATTTTAAAAAGTATTTAGTCTGATAAAAAAAGCATAGCTTCTTCCCCAAATGATCATGATGGGAAGAACAGGAAGTGGTGGACCGTGGCATAATAAAAGCTCTGCTGCTTTTTTTTTTTTTTTTTTGCTGTGTCGCGCTCGTCTCTCATCAGCAATTTTGCTTTGGTGGCTTTCAACCTTACTCTCCTACATACTACCATGATAATATATTTTGAATACTTCAGGAAGCAGGAGTTCCATAGGATTATAAAGACTGCAACTCCCATGATTCCACACTCAAAATCATCATCAAAATATGCCTTTGTTTGTTGTGAATATATGCCCTCTAGCAGCCAGCAAAACAAAACACTGTTTCTTTAAATACATCTAAAGATCATCACATTAAAAATAAAAATAATGGTTCACACCTACTGATGCAAACTGACTTTACCAAATTATTTAAAATGTTAAAATGTTGTCAGAACTTGCCAGATTTGTAAACAAGTCCATTTTGAAGCATGTTTGGTTGTGTTTTAAAAAGCTTATTTATTTATTTTTTTTCCATTTTAATACCCACTTAGCACCATTTATTCATTCATTCATTCATTTTCTTTTCGGCTTAGTCCCTTTATTAATCTGGGGTCGCCACAGCGGGATGAACCGCCAACTTATCCAGCATATGTTTTACGCAGCGGATGCCCTTCCAGCTGCAACCCATCACTGGGAAACATCCATACACACTTATTCACACACATACACTACGGACAATTTTAGCCTACCCAATTCACCTATACCGCATGTCTTTGGACTGTGGGGGAAACCGGAGCACCCGGAGGAAACCCACGCGAACATGGGGAGAACATGCAAACTCCACACAGAAATGCCAACTGACCCAGCCGAGGCTCGAACCAGCGACCTTCTTGCTGTGAGGCGAACGTGCTACCCACTGCGCCGCCCATTTATTAATGTATTTATTTATAATAATGCATTTTGATGCAGCATTACAGAATAAAAGTTTGACTTTAACTAAAGTATTACTTGAATTATAGAGTATACATTATATATATATATTTTTTCTCTTAAACTATTTACTATAAGATATATTTCAGCAAATACAGAACATAATTCTCTTCGACCCTCGCATACTGTAGTAGAGGAATCACTAAAGGCAGAATCCCACTGTTTTGAAGCATGTTTGGTTGTGTTTATTTATTAGCAAAGTCACAATTCAACTCTCAAGTCAAGTCAAGGAAAATAAGCCTGAATTGATTTTTGCAGATTCTCTAAGCGAGCATCAGCCGTTTCAGAAGCAAAAGGCGCAACGTAAAAACACACTCACACCTTGGGTTTCTGACAACAGAACAGATCAGATTGAGCTGCAGTCTGGTCATGAGCAGATAATGTGTGTGGCAGAGGGCAGCGATATTCTGGCTCCTCCTGCTCCTGCCATGCAGCTACTGAGGGTAAAATTAGATGACGAGTGCCACCCACGAACAGAGAGAGTGGGAGACAGGCCTGCCATATGCGGGTCACCGGCCTGCACCTCACTCACACACCAACGCCTCCTGTGCTGTCAGCCGCATGCGTGCGAGTGTGTGTGTGCGTGTGTGTAAACCCTAAGACCCCAGAATAAGCTGTACTACCCTGAGACTGGATTCCATTTGGGCCGTGGGTGAGACATGGAGGGTTTTTGACGGACAGTCTTTAAGTGAGAATATTTGAAAGTGAAGCCCCACTGGAGCAGCAGGAGAAATGAAAACCCTCGAGCACCAGCCGTCACATTTATCCATTCAGATCAGCAGGGAAGAGAGAGAGAAAAGTTCCTGCAGAAGGCTAACTCTATCACATTATTAAAAATCACATTTTTAAAGAATTCAGCAAGTATTGAGTGACCTACTGACCCTCAGATATCACAGATCAGTTTATTAGCTGTGGAAAAAAAAAGATTGTTTATAGTTTCTAGCAGCTCAAGGTAATGATCGGTGCTAAAATTTGCTATCATGCAGATTTTATTGTAAGAGATTTGTATCTCACATGGCCAAAATAGACAAAATGTATCAGAATATTATGTTGCCATTATATCATTCATTCATTTTCTTTTTGGCTTAGTCCCTTTATTAATCTGGGGTCGCCACAGCGGAATGAACCGCCAACTTATCCAGCATATGTTTTACGCAGCGGATGCCCTTCCAGCTGCAACCCATCACTGGGAAACATCCATACACACTCAATCACACACATACACTACGGACAATTTAGCCTACCCAATTCACCTATACCACATGTCTTTGGACTTGTGGGGGAAACCGGAGCACCCGGAGGAAACCCACGCGAACACGGGGAGAACATGCAAACTCCACAGAGAAACGCCAACTGACCCAGCCGAGGCTCGAACCAGCGACCTTCTTGCTGTGAGGCAAACGTGCTACCCACTGCACCACCTTGCAGCCCACCATTATATCATTGTTAAAGAAAAAAATAAAATAAAATGTATATATATATATATATATATATATATATATATATATATATACAAATAATATTTACATTTTAATCAAATAATATTATATTAAATTAAATGTATTAAATAAGAAATAATATGTTTTGTTATTTTTTTAAAGATGTGCATTGATTTAATTAAAAATATAATAATATAACATTTATATAATAAAAAAATTATCTGTACTAACATTTGCTATCATGCAGATTTAATTGTAAGAGATTTTATCTCACATGGCCAAAATAGACAAAAGGTATCAGAATATTATGTTGCCATTATGCCATTGTTAAAGAAAGAATAAATTAATTAATTGGTAACACTTTATTTTGATAGTCCGTTTGAGAATTAGTAGACTATCTGCTTAATATCTGTTGATACTGCTCCTTCAACAGACATTGAACTGACTATAGACCATTTCAATGTGGTGATGTCATTGGCCCATGAACATTTCCTGCTTGTTATCAAACTATTTCATAACTGTAACAAGACGCAATTCAATCACAATTTGATGTTAAAACAGCTCTCATAAGATTATTTATCAATATGTGGCTCTTTTTGGATTCTCTGAAGATATAGAAATTAAAAATATAAAACAGGAAATAGGTCAGGACCATTGTTTTTGTTTACATCCCTCAAAATGGTCTATAAGAAACTTTGCAAGTACATGTCAACTCACACTAACCCTAACCCCAACCTAACAGTCTACTTATAATATATATATATATATATATATATAGGGCGTCACGGTGGCGCAGTGGGTAGCACGTTCGCCTCACAGCAAGAAGGTCGCTGGTTCGAGCCTCGGCTGGGTCAGTTGGCGTTTCTGTGTGGAGTTTGCATGTTCTCCCCGTGTTCGCGTGGGTTTCCTCCGGGTGCTCCGGTTTCCCCCACAAGTCCAAAAACATGTGGTATAGGTGAATTGGGTAGGCTAAATTGTCCGTAGTGAATGAGTGTGTATGGATGTTTCCCAGTGATGGGTTGCAGCTGGAAGGGCATCCGCTGCGTAAAACATATGCCGGATAAGTTGGCGGTTCATTCCGCTGTGGCGACCCCAGATTAATAAAGGGACTAAGCCGAAAAGAAAATGAATGAATGAATGATATATATATATATATATATATATATATATATATAATTATAGAGTACACATTAGATTTATTTTTCTTTTTTTCTCCTAAACTATTTATTGTAAGATATATTTTAGTAAAAATTTAACATAATTCTATTTGACCCTCGCATGTTGTAGTAGAGGAATCACTAGTGGCAGAATCCCACTGTTTATGTTTTAGCAAAAACACAGCTGTCCCAGTCAGAGCTCGTTGCAAGAGATTTGGAGTCAGTATTTGATGATGAAGTCAAGAATGCATACATTTGTATAGCTGATAGTCACAACCTCAAGGACCGAGAAGAAAAGAAAAGCTAAGAAGAGAGCCATAAGCATGTGCCGGAACCTTGCTGACTCTGCAATCAATACGGTTGGATCAGGCGGCAGCCAAGAAAAATCCATGCCATTTAGCGCTGTATTGTCTGGGATTCAAGTACTATGTTTGGACCGCGATTTAATAAATTAATCGGAGCGCCTTGGACCTTTAATTGGAGCGCTGCAGGCCGCGACGCTGGAGAGCTTGTTTCAGTGCTACAGTGATTAAAAGAGCCCGGCTGTTCAGAACGACCCGGTGCAAAAAAATGAAGGCCCGGCGCTTCAATCCAACATGGAGAGATTCCAGCATGCTATAAAAGATGCAGAGAGCCAAGGAGCAAACGAGGGGGCCGGAGTCAGCGCAGGCCTCAGCTCATGTTTAGCCTGTGCACTGACAGGGGTGGAAACTTGACCATCAATTATTTAGCTGTGGTTCTGACTTGGAACTAAGAGAGGTGGGGGAGGGGGGGGGGGGGGGAACTCATGTAAAAATTATCATTTCTGCAGCTTGAAATGGCTGCTCATCACAAATCCAATATTAATCCAGAGTGTCTTTGCTTGTGCATCTTAGACGATAAGCAATTACTAGCACATTCCGGTTGCCGGTGAAGGCTTTCGTTGTGTGCCAGAGCTCCAGGGTCAGACCTTGAAGTGCAAAACGAGATCAGTGTTGTGTCAAGGCTGCGTGCGCTTTGGGATTTGTTAAAAAACATAACAATGAGATGTGGTATTCTGAAAAGGAAGATCTTACTAAATAAAGAAAAAAAATATGTTAGAGAGGTTTGTTGTATGTGATCAATAAGACTAGATACAAGTCTGAAGTATTAGTCCTCCTGTATATTCTTTCCTCAATTTCTATTTAATGGAAAGAAGATTTCTGCAACACATTTCTCCGCATAAAGGTTTCAATATCTTTGCCATGATGACAGTACATAATATTTTACTAGATATTTTTCAACACACTAGTATTCAGCTTAAAGTGACATTTAAAGGCTTAACTAGGTTAATTAGGTGAGTTAGGGTAAAAAAAATATTACACTACCTGACAAAAGTCTTGTCGCCTCTCCAACTTTTGGAACAACAAATAATAACTTGACTTCTTTGATTGATTGATCTTTTGGTATCAGAAGTGGCTAATATGAAAGACAAAAGCCTCTAGATTACAATTATTTTACCAAAATAAACTATGATCATGCCTTGATTTTTAATTATTTAATTAGGATATAAAGTCATGGTGCAGTGGAAAAAGAATTAATATTGTGTATGACTCCCGTGAGCTTGGACGACTGCATCCATACATCTCTGCAATGACTCAAATAGATTATTAATAAAGTCATCTGGAATGGCAAAGAAAGCGTTCTTGCAGGACTCCCAGAGTTCATCAAGATTCTTTGGATTCATCTTCAATGCCTCCTCCTTCATCTTACCCCAGACATGCTCAATAATGTTCATGTCTGGTGACTGCGCTGGCCAATCCTGGAGCACTTTGACCTTCTTTGCTTTCAGGAACTTTGATGTGGAGACTGAAGTATGAGAAGGAGTGCTATCCTGCTGAAGAATTTGCCTCCCCTGTGGTTTGTAATGTAATGGGCAGCACAAATGTCTTGATACCTCAGGCTGTTGATGTTGCCATCCACTCTGCAGATCTCTTGCACGCTCCAATACTGAATGTAACCCCAAACCATGATTTTTCCTTCACCAAACTTGACTGATTTCTGTGAGAATCTTGGGTCCATGCGGGTTCCAATAGGTCCTCTACAGTATTTGTGATGATTGGGATGCAGTTCAACAGATGATTCATCGGAAAAATCTACCTGCCACTTTTCCAAATGATCAACTAGAAGACAAGTTATTATTTGTTGCTCTCACAACTGGGATCGACGACAAGACTTTTTGTCAGGTAGTGTACAGGAAATACTGTGAAAAATTCCTAGCTCTGTTAAACACCATTTGGGTAATATTTGATAAAATTACAGGAGGGCTAATAATTTTGACTTCGACTGTATGTTGAATCTCCAACAACAACAAAAAAGGCTCTAGAAACTACTGTCTGTGGATGAGCGGGGGTTTGCAGGGAATCACGGGTATCAGAAACAGATAACCGCACTCTAAAAAGGCTAAAAAGGTCCCGGAGTAGGATCAACAGCTATTGCTTAAATGAAAGGCTTCCTTGGACCTAAATTGGTTTCTTTGTGGAAGCCACCAGAAAAAAGCCAATGAAATCACATTGTGGGTATTCACAGATACAGGCCACAATTGTATTATGGCAAACACATCTAAACAGTTGTGCAATAATTCAATTCAATTTGATTTCTTTTTCACAATATGTGTCTTTCCAAAGCGGCTTTAGAGAGAACAGGGACTGGAAATCCCAAGTCCGCCAGTGAGAAAACCACAGAGAGAAAGAATAGCATTGAACAATGATAAAGATGGGAGGGAAAATCCCTATGAGAAATTAAAAGCCAATCCTGCTCTTGCCAATCTCACATGGAAGATATATTTGATTTTATATATGGGTCAAAGACCATATGTCCTGTTTTGGTTATTTTTATTAACATTAAAGGCATACTAAATGCAAGTAAAGTATGTTTAATTTAATCCTCCATCATCGTTGAGCATAAACTATATATTTATGTAATATTAAACAATACATTTATTCTGACTAGAACTTATTCATTCATAAATTCATTCATTCATTCATTCATTCATTCATTTTCCTTCGGCTTAGGCCCTTTATTCATCAGGGGTCGCCACAGCGGAATGAACCACCAACTTATCCAGCATATGTTTTACACAGAGGATGCTCTTCCAGCTGCAACCCAGCACTGGGAAACATCCATACACACTCACATTCACACACATACACTGCGGCCAATTTAGTTTACCCAATTCACATATACCGCATGTTTTTGGACTGTGGGGGAAACCGGAGCACCTGAAGGAAACACACAGTAACACGGGGAGAACATGCGAACTCCACATAGAAATGCCAACTGGCCCAGCCGGGACTCAAACCAGCGACCTTCTTGCTGTGAGGCGATAGTTCTAACCACTGAGCCACTGTGACACCCTCTTGAACTTATTAATACAAACAAAAGAATAAGCGATCATAATAAATTATATATTGTAAATGATTAAAAATATCTTACTGACAGATGAGTGAAACTTAGTGGTTTGAAGCTTAGTGATAAACTTATGAAGGTTTAAAGTGACTATTTAAATTAGTGTTTTGAGACAACACTTTTATTTTTACATGTAGTATTTTAATATGTCATGAAATTAATATTTTCGTATATATAAACTGTTATTACTTTAATGACATTTTGACACTTCTGTAAATCGTGAATTCACACTTTGTATAATAGTAATTATATTTAGCTATATGCTATATATAAATACTGTATATTTTTTATAATCAATATGTAAAATTTGAACAATAAAATTTGTTTAAAATAGAATAAAAAATAGATAAAACAGAAAATCTTAAAAGTTCAAATTTCTCTTCATATTACATTTTTAGATTAATTTTTAAATCAAAATAAATTAATTATATACATAAAGAAGAGAAAAAAAGTGTCTACAGTAGTACACTGACACTAAGGGCCCTATCATACACCCGGCACACTAACCATATCACCATATGGGGCATAAGAATAGGACGTGTGTTTGGATATAACTATAAATATTATTATTGGTTATTTATAAGTTATAATAGTTAATGCTGGAAATTAGAACTGAATTTAGAAATAGTTTTGAAACAAATCTTTGCACTTAACAAACGAAATTAAATATGTAGGCTAATGGATGTCTTCAGTGGAGTGAGTTTTCAGTGGAGTGAGTTTCCACCGTTTCCTTATTCCACAAAATTAAAGGAGTTAAGTAAAGAGTAAAAGTAAAGTAAAGAGAAAGTAAAGAGGCCAAACAGAGGAGGCTCCTTCTTTATCCTTGCTGCAGATGGTCTGTTTAACTGTTTTCTGGCTAGTGAAGTATTCAGTTTTTCCACTTACAAAGTCCGCCATGTAAATAGCAAATGCGCCATGGCGCGACGCAACTGAATCTTAAAGGGAATGGGAGATGAGACTCTGATTGGTTTATTGCACGTTATGCTCAAAACACATTCATAACTCATTAAGAGAATAAGCACAACCCTGTTCGACCATGCACAGGGGAGCAAACCTTATTTTTCCGTCCTTAAAATAGCAAAAGTGGATTCGCACATGCCCTTAATGCTTTTGCGCCATGCACTTTAGACTTTGCGCCTAGACCGTTAAAATAGAGCCCTGTATGTCAATGCAACCACCAAAAATCGTCAACTATTCTGCTAGCTACTACAATCATTGAAGTCAAGTCAAGTTTATTTATATAGTGCTTTTCACAATGTAGATTGTGTCAAAGCAGCTTAACATAGTTCTAGTAAAGTCCAGATTTCAGAGTTGAAGTTCAGTTTAGTTTAGTTATGTGGTTTAAATTTCACTGCTGAAAGTTCAAACACCGCAGAGCAAATCCACCGAAGCACAGCTCCACAAGTCCTGATCCGAGCAAGCCAGTGGCGACAGTGGCGAGGAAAAAAAAACTTCACCAATTGACGAAGTGAAGGGAAAAAAAAAACCTCGAGAGAAACTAGGCTCTGTTAGGCACGACCATTTTTCATCTGGCCAAACTTCCTGTTCAGAGCTGCAGTCTAGGTGCTGGAGGCTGAAGAAGCTGGACGTCCATCGTGCAGAAGCTGCAGGTGTGAGTAGGGCACCGGCAGGCGGTCAGGTTGGCCCGCAGGATCAATGTGGGGACTTGTTTATCACAGCGGTCATTCAGGAATCAGTCTCATGCACTCATGCAGAATCATTCCTTTATAATGCAACACACTGAGCTGATCCAAAATTGCAATCCATTTATTTTAAATGGAGCAGAAATAATATATGAATACAGAAAATTCAGCGCAACATTATCCAAAAAAAAACAAAACAAATAAAAGCATCCTGTCAGCACCTCATCCCGCAGCTATTAAAAGGCTTAGATAAGAAAACGTAACAAAGGGTTATGACATTCACTTCAAAGCAATCGTTCCACGGTAATATACAAGTATTTTTTTCCTCCCCATTTCCCACCGAGGTAACGTTTGACTGGTTGAAAAGTCAAACAGATTCTCAATGACCTCGTTGCAGATTTAGACCACAAACTGCGCTGATGCCTGGCTTTGATACGTCCCATGCTGAGAGATTTTCCCCCATCCCCTCCGAGTATCCATCCTGACAGCAGTACATAAAAGTTGAATAAGCGCTTTGATAAAACCGGGAGATGTCACTAAATCTAAGAATCCGTCCTTAGGGGAGTACAAAGGGAGTAAAAGAGTGAGATTAAATAGTCTTGTGGGAGGAGAAGAGAGTATAAACAGCTCTTAAATCTACTGACTAAGGAATATATTTCCCCTCGGATTCATATCTCACGGCCCTAGTTATGGAGGGTCAGTCTGTGTTTTAAATCGCTAAATATAGAGTGTCATTTCAGGAGACTCATCCAGTGTGTGTCAATACTGTCAAAAGCCCATTTTAGTGCTTGCAATTACACACAGGTGTGATTATAAACACACGCCTCTTCAAACCCAATCACCATGTTAACCCTTGAACCCCAGAGTGTTGTAGTGCTCTCTGGTAAAGGGCCATCCTCTTTATCCAATAATCCACTGAATAGCACTTTCCATGGCACTCTTTTCTACCCAATTAACTGAGCGTTAAGCCCACCGTGTGTTAACATACCTGCTAAAGGAGCACTATTATTGATTCGCGATGCTTGTTGGACGTTTCCTCCCATTGTATCCTAAATGACAGCCACGTCCCGCTCTTCCATCGACTCCGATAGCAGAATGTTCCCGTCCGCCGTGGTCTCTGCAAATAATTAACCAATGAGAATCACTTTAGCCATTGATTGGTTGTAAGAGAGGTTAATGCTGAGGTGACTTACTGGGATCTCTTTTACTGACTTATTAAACAAGTAAACAGCTGGTAATTAATAGAAAGGTGGTGGTGTTAAAGAGCTAAGAGGGAGGGGGGGGGGAAGCAAAAGCAAAGCTGTTACCAGGCAAAACATTTTGCCAATGATACAAATAAAATAATAAAAAAGGAAAGGAAGCAGGGACACTCACACAACCCTAATGTTAATACTGTAATGTTAATAATAAAATGTTAAATCAGTTATAAGTCAACATCACAAAGGAGGGTAAATCCTATAAGCCACTGTTTAACTAAAATAAATATTTCACACTTAGTCACACAAAATGACTAGCGAAATTGCATCACTTGATTACTTTACATGAGTCATTTCAGAAATAATTTGCAAGGCTAAAGACTAAAGAACACTGCTCAGTTGGCACTGCTAACATTGACTACGTTTACATGGGCATCAGTAATCAAATAATTTGCCCTAATCTGAATAAGACACTAATATGATTTAAGTATTGCTTTTTGAATGTTCCTTTCATGTTCCCGTTTTACATGTTATAGTTCGATTAAAGTCCTTATGTAACCATTCAATGACTACGTTTACATTGATATTAGTAATCAAATTATTTGCGTTAATCTGAATAAGACAATAATATGATTAAGGTGTTTACATGAGTTGCTTTTTGAATGTTCCTTTCATGATCCCGTTTTACATGTTATAGCACATAATTCGATTAACGTCATTGCGTCACCGCGCTATCCACGTTTCCTCCGGAGTTTCATGTAATTTCGGGTGTTTCACTTTTAGTTTGTCGACTTTAACTGCAGTTTGGCACTTTCACTTTCATTCAGGAACATTTCAGGCTTGCCATCTGTGACAAACGAGATATTGGATGCAAGTTTGAACTGCAGGAAGAGTGTTGTTTTGATGGAATTTGATACCGCACGCCATATGTGTCTGTGGTCCTTCACTGACTCGGTAGGTGCAGAGAATAGTGACAAACAGCCGTGTGTGCATAGACTATCCTGTCGCAAAATGCGGCGGAAATCCTACACGACGGTAATAGTTTGATTGCGGTGTTTACATGTCTGCACTGCACTTCAATAATGTAACTAAAATCGGCATACTCCATGTCTTAATCCAATTTCTATTTACTTTGATTATGACTTTAGTTGGATTAATCAAAAATCGCTGTTTACATGGTAGACTCTTAATCAGAGTATTGTCTTAATCGTATTAAAATCGGATTATTGGTTGTCCGTGTAAACGTACGCAATGAGTACGTTTACAATAATCCGATACAATAATCTGACAATAATCCACATTATTGAAGTGAATAATTTTAAAACTTGAAAAGTTTGAAAAAGTGACTTTTATTAACATTTTTAATAGTTTAAAGTGATATATCGTCTGGGTTGGTGTTGTATATTAGGGTACAAAATCCTTGTAAAAAAAAAAACTGCCAGTAAATTTTCTGTTATTTTACAGATTTATTTATCTTATACACTATATTATTTCAAAGTACTAAAATGTCAATAAAAGTCACTTTGTTAAACTGTAGAATAAAATTTTTAACATTAAAAGTCGACAGAGCAGAAATCAAGGTCCCATAATGCAATTCACAACCGTAAATAAAGGGAAAGCGCTTGTGAATCACAAAATACGGAAACTGTTAATTAACAGATATTTCTTAGCATGTAGCATTTTTGGTGCGCACCCAGGGAATCAGGATTTAGTTTGTTTATTACAGTTCATGTGAACTCAGGTATGGTTCACTTCAGATGTGAACACAATCCCATCAAAATCACAATAATAAGCCAATATCGTCACATATTAATTAGTAAAACTGTGTATTTATGTGTTTAGTCACTCATTTCTCTGACATGCATAACTGACTGCTGAGAGAATGTATATCTATTTCTGCTCCACTTCAGCAAGAAACGACTCGTTTGTTGGAACTTTAACATTACAATCATGACAGTGTCTGCACTTTGATAACAAAACTACATTTTCAAAGACTAAAGATCAAACTTGAGGCACCCAAGCAGCGGTATCCAGCTGTTTTGTGTCTCCTCTTATGCTGTCGTTACCTAGCAACAGCTGTCACTGTGATGACACAAACATACCAAGGTTCAGAACCAAAAACCGATATGTAAATTATTTTATTTTAATTTTTTTTACCCCAGGCAACTATATGTTTATACCTTCCTTATTTGAATGTATATAGTCTACTGTTTTTTTTTTTTGTATCTAAAATGTTGTGAGATAGGGCGACACGGTGGCTCAGTGGTTAGCGCTGTCACCTCACAGCAAGAAGGTCGCTGGTTCGAGCCCTGGCTGGTCCAGTTGGCGTCTCTGTGTGGAGTTTACATGTTCTCCTCGTGTTCGCATGGGTTTCCTCCGGTGCTCCGGTTTCCCCCACAGTCCAAAGACATGCGGTACAGGTGAATTGTATAGACAAAATTGGCTGTAGTGTATGTGTGTGAATGCAAGAGTGTATGGGTGCTTCCCAGTACTGTGTTGCAGCTGGAAGGGTATCCGCTTTGTAAAACATATGCTGGATAAGTTGGCGGTTCATTTTCTTCAGCTTAGCCCCTGATTAATAAAGGGGCTAAGCTGAAGGAAAATTAATGAATGAATGTTGTGAGAGACACACATATGTTACATATGTGCATAAAAAAAACTAAAGCATCAACACTGTAGGGACAGGGTCAAATAGGTCAACCAAATTCGGGTGCGAGCCAGGCAATCAAACTCTATGTGTGAATGCACCCAAACAGACAAAACTATATGAAAGAGTTCAGCCTTGGGAGTGAAATAAGTCATGTCTTATATATTTATATATAAAAAAAAATCCTTAAATTGTTCATTATTCATTACATTGGTAGCTTAATAAATGTTCTTAATACATGACAATTCTTACATATATCCTATTTAATCAATACAGGCTCATTGTAAAAACATACCCTTGTATACATTTCTGGAGAGCATGAATTATGTGGCCAGAAGTGGCTGAATTTCGTCTTTAAAACGAACGCTACGGGGCGGTATGACGCCACCAACGGCTTTTGTTTCTTTTTGTGCTGACAGCTTACCTCCGTGTGGACGGCTTTGGGCTGTTACCAGTTTGCCCAGTGGCTCGCCGCGTACGGCGGCGGACTTGACCGCGATGATGGGCTTAGAGTCTGGTGAACAACGGTTCCAGAAAGCAGGTAAAACAAAAACAAAATAGCAAAAAAATAAAACAAACAAGTAAATAACAGGGTGAGAATGTGGTAAGATCTGAAAACGTGGTAAAAATCAGACAGTTTTTCTTTTTCTGGATTACTTTTAAAAACACTATCGGTTGGGTTTAGGGAAGGGGATGCGTGGGGGTATCGGTCGGTCAGTCAGTCAGTCAGTCGACAGCAGCCTCTGGTGGATGTACGTGAGAAGAACAGGCGTGAATGGCACTCGCGAGAGAAACTTGAGATCTGAAAAAGCATACACAGCGGTCTCTGGTGGACTCGCGAAAACAAAAACTGCAAAAAAAAAGGTACCTCCTGGGACGTATTTCGTGCTCTCCAGAAATGTATACAGCGGTACGTATCCATAATGAGCCTGGGTTGTATTTAATGCTATTTGAAATTAATAAACTATATCTACAGCGCAGTTCATGTCAAGTTTGTTGCATTTATGCAGATATAGTCTTTGCTCTTGGAGGCCTGAAATAGCTGCACAGAGGCATTGGAAATATTGTTCTGAGTGAACAGACTTTCATTGAAAGAATTAAATATACCCGCATATTTATGCCCTTTCGTTATACAAAATGAGACCCATTGTAACCACCACAGAACATTGCCTATTCTAATGCCAACAAATAAAAATCACTCATTCCATTAACCAACCACCACATCTTTGTAGCATGTTTTCTGACTTGAGTCAACTCAATCCTTTCATAACCTAGTGACTCACGCAGACTCCCTACTCCAAGTCCTTCTCTGAAAAGGTTTTAACCAGCCTGATGCTATTTTTTCCCCCTCAGAATGTATGTAATTATCCCTCATCTTCGACATGAGAATATGTGATGTGAATAGATGTGGAGTGTGCCGTCTTTCTCGGGTATTACGCGTGCACAAAAGAAAAGCCCTTGCTTCACAAACATCAAAGAATAAGAAAGCTAAAAGCTGCAATCAGTATTTGAGTGAGGGATATTGTACTCTGTGCTGAAGAAAACGGTTGAGGAGGAAGTCGGTGTAAAAGTCACTGTGACAGCCTGGAGATTAATGATGTGTTTACAACAGAGACACTCAAAAAACTCCTCTCTTAAACATCAATAAAAGGATCACAGTGTTTAAAAGTCATGCGGTGATGTTCATCGTGACATGTATGGCAGGTATTTTCATTTGTGCGCTGTAGCTGCACTTCCATATTATATATGTTTTCCTGCTATTGACGCCAATGATACCGAATACCAACATTCTTCTTTTGTGTGTGTGTGTTCAATAGAAAAAAAGAAAAAATGGTCTAAACCCACTTTTTGGCCACATTTTCATTTTTGGGTGAACTATCCCTTTAATATAAGGCTCAAAATGTGAAATGAGTTTTGGTTATTGTGGTAATTTGTTTTACTGCAGTATATATTACTATATTAGTATAACTAGAATAGCTCCATTTAATCAAAGAGTGGAGTTATTTTTTTAGGGAAGTGCATCTGCAAAACAAAATAAAATAAAATAAAATATCAAAATAATACAAGATTGTACAATATCTACAATTAAAGTAAAAGAAGCAAAGTGCTTATGGGGATTCTAGTTACATTCATGTACAGAAATATCCCACAAACTATTTTAGAAAAAGCGTATGATCTTTGCTTGAACGTCCATATGGTTTGTGGACAAATGAAAAGAACTGATCACATGGGTTTCACCTCAAAAATTTACAAATGTTACATATGTCACAATTGACCTTAGATGTAATTGCACGTGGTTTTTCAGAAAATTACATTTAAAATACATAGAATTACTCTTTTTCACTGAAATGCTTTAAACTGGCTTGTTTCCTCACTAATAGACCTATTACAGTTTACCCAAAATTAAAAGTTACTCACAATTTACTCTGCCTCAAGTACTGTACTGTAGTTCCAAACGTTTATGAGTTTCTTTATTCTGTTGAACACAAAAGAGAATATTTCAAAGAAAGCATTAAACCGGAAACCATTAGCATTAGCAATATGTGCATCTCTCAATTAATTTTTTTGAATATTATTAATTCATTCATTCATTATCCTTTGGCTTAGGATACCACCAACTATTCCAGCATATGTTTTACGCAGCGGATGCCCTTCCAGCCGCAACCCAGTACTGGAAAACACCTACTCTCACATTCACACACGCACTCATACACTATGGCTAATTTTGTTTACTCAATTCACTTGTCTTTGGACTGGAGCACCCGGAGGAAACCCACGCCAACACGGTGAGAACATGCAAACTCCACACAGAAATGCCAACAGCCCAGCTGGGACTCGAACCAACGACCTTCTTGCTGTGAGGTGACAGTGCTACCCACTGAGCCACCGTGCCGCCACTCTGAATATTATTACTATTATAAATTGTAAGTTAGCATTAAGACTAGTTCAAACTAGTTTTTGTTCAGCACTCACCGCATGCTTGCGAATGCTCTCAGCATGACAAAAGCGTAAACACGGTGTAAATAAGGATGTGGAGTGCAGTCAGTTTCCTTGATTATAATAGCAAGAGTGCATAACTCTGTGACCTCCCTGAAGTGATAGCGCTCCAGCCATTGTAATGAGAGTGCTTCTTTGCTTGCTTTCTGGTTACAACAAATTCACAATTTGAATAAAAATTTTGTTTTTCCATTCTGCTAAGAGGACCTTCAGCCACTTACGAACTGTAAAGTTTCGAGACAGGAGTTTCAACCACATTTAAATGAGACAAAAATAAGCTTACGTGTGTGTGTGTGTGCGTGTGTGCGTGCGTGCGTGTGTGTTTTAAAACACACAGTAAAATACACAGTCTTCCAAAACATTCTCCACACAGAAAACCAGGTACTCAATATGTGCACAATAGAAGAATATGCCCAATATGTGCATTTTCCCCTGTAAAAAAATAAAAATGTGTTTGTACTTGTTTAAACTGCAGATATATCTCATCAAAGTAACTAAATGAAGACATAATTATTATTTTTTTCACTGACCTAACCATTTAAAAATTAGGAATATGTTATTTGACATAGTTTTACCTGTAATGATGAGTGCATGACAATGGAGGTGGAGTTCCAAATGCAGCTTTATTTGCATAAGGGATGGTCCTACAGGCAATGGTAACAGGAGCAGACAGCAACAACAGGGCTAATCCACAATGTAATCCAATAGAGCAGGTGGTAAACAAACAATAATCCAAAAGACAGTCCAAAAATCAAAACAAAAACAGGAAAACGGTTGCTAATGCACTCAAAACAGAAATACAAGACTGAGCAATGGTGTGCATGTGAGCAGTGTATTTGTAATCAGTGTAAATGATCTGCAGCAGCCGATACGAATGTTATCAGTCGATTGAATAGGCGTTATCAGTGGTTTATCAGCTGATAGATATGGGCCAGTAGGGGCCTACTGCGCCTACTGGTAGGCTCAGAAGGCTGTTATCAACCATGCACATGGTTAATCTGCTGTTCTCGCGTAAATCCAGCAGAGGCCGCTCCGATTAACCTGCCCTCCTCCTTCCCTAAACCCAACGGTCATTATTTATTCAAAAGCACCGATTAACCCGCCCTCCTCCTTCCCTAAACCCAACCGTCTGTTTTAAAAAAAACAATAAAAACAAATAATTTACTTGTTCGACTTTTGTCTTAGCTGCTTTCTGAAACCGTTCTTCGCCAGACTCGAACTCCGTCATCGCTGTCAACTCCGCACCATGTCACAAGTCTGCCGACGTACACGGTGAGCCACTGGAGAAACTGATAACAGCTCAAAATCCATCCATATGGAGGTAAGCGTGTATACCGACACGCAGCGTTCTTTTTAAAGACACAATGCAGAATGAGCCTATGCTGATTATTTATTAAATTACATTATTTCCCATTAATTGTATCTTATTAACATCTACCCCTACCCCAACCCTAAACCCAACCGTCACAGTAATGTAAAAACAGATCTGGATCTGAACTCTTCTCTATTAGTATAGCTGATAAATTATGTGGATGGTTGATAACAGCCTTCTGAGCCTACCAGTAGGCGCAGTAGGCCCCTACTGGCCCATATCTATCAGCTGATAAACCACTGATAACGCCCATTCAATCGACTGATAACATTCGAAGCGGGTGTCTGCAGCTGTGTGTGTCACTGTCCAGATTGATTTCAGCTGTAGAGTCTGAGCACAAATTGTGATGGGAGGTGTAGTCCAGGTGAAGGGCTGGTGGAGTGTATTTATAGCTGGAGTACCATCTAGTGTGTACCATTAGTATTCAATGTTTTTTTTTTTATAAATTATTCTCATCATCCAAGGGCATTGATAGCTGAACATCCAGTGAATGCTTTCATTCACAGCAAGAATGTTCTTCATGAAAATAATAGAATAAAAATAAATAAATAAAAATTTCACTGACAGTCCTGCGATAAAACTTCTAAACTGAATATAATGTCTAAATATGTCAATTGGTGAAGTTTGTTCCTCACCACTGTCACCACTGGCTTGTTTGGTTTGGGACTTGTGGAGCTGCGCATTGATGGATTTGCTCTTCAGTGTTGGGACTTTCAGCAGTGAAATTTAAACCACTGAACTGAACTAAACTGAACTTCAACTCTGAAAACTGGACTGAAGCAGTTCCAATTTACTAGAGCTTCTATGTTAAGCTGCTTTGACACAATCTACATTGTATTAGCGCTATAGAAATAAAGATGAATTGAATTGAATTAACAATGTGCAATAAGGGGGAATCTGATAATTTATTGATATAACTAACAACAAACACCTGTTTATATGTAGTTATGGACAAGCAGTAACACTTTACTTGAAGGGGGTGATCATAAGACCATTTTATGCATGTTTATGACAATTGTCATTCGTCATGTCTTTTTAAATGCAAAAAATGACATTGTTTGAGATGTCTTTTGTTATGACAACTTGACAAACAAATAAATCATAACCTCACTTTGTCTTGTCATGGCAACTTTACATTAACAAGTCCACATAACCTGTCATAAATCGGTCATAAACATGATTGTCATGAGACCAGTATAATCGTGTCATGAATTTTACTGCAGCATCATTCATATTTTTTCTTTAGCTCTGTTAGTGGTACAAATGGAATCGGTCATTAAAATGTCATTAAATAATAATGAAGCTGTTATAAAAATTATTTGACAGTGTTGATACTTTTTATGAGAGATTTTAATAACAAATTATGTTTGTTTTGTCATGACAATTATAATGGCCTCATGGCTAACATGTTTATGACCGATTTATGACAAGTTATGTCGTCTTGATAGTGTCAAGTCATCACGACAAAGACACTCTGTAAAAAAAAAGTTGACTCAACTTAAAATTGTAAGGCAACTTGCTGCAGAGCTTTTTAAGTGGACTCAGCTTAAATTGAGTCAAGTGCAGTACTTGGGTTAAAAGTTGAGTCAACTCAAAGAAGCTTTGCAGCAAGTTGGCTTACAATTTTAAAATGAGACAACTTTTTTAACAGTCAATTTGTGAAGACAAAGACAGGTTATGATGCAATTGTTTATGTCAAGTTCACTGTAAAAAAAAAAAAGAGTTCCACACAATCCATTTGTGTTGGGACAACATGAAAGAACTAAGTTAACTAAGTTAGTTTTTGCAAATTTAAGTGGATTGAACATAAACAATTAAGTACCCAAAAACTCAACAATTGTGTTTTTTCAGCTTATTTTAAATAAGTAGTTTGAACAAACAACAAACATTATTTTTTAGAGTGTTGCCATAACAAAGGCATCTCAAAAAATGTCACCTTTGCATTTAAAATGACATCATTGAGCGAATGACACTTAATGACAGCTGTCAAGCATGCATTATGTGTCATATTCATGCATCGATTATAAAGGTGCCTCATGAACTTCCTTCAAGTAAAGTGTCATCAAATAAAATATGTTCACATTTAGCATGGCACGAGCCACAGATTTAATGCGGTTCATGGGTCGCCTGTTGAGTAGCCTGACTCTGAGGCTTTGATCTGTGTGCTGTGAGCTGAATGAGCTGCATCCTCATGTCTCGCTCAAACACACACACACACACAAAGTTAAAGTGATCTACGCTCAGCCTTCCCCATCACTCTGGGTTGATGATGAATTTTGGCTATTACACTCAGAATCATTATTAGGTTTACTCGTACGCAGTAACCATAAAGCACTAAGAGGAGAAGTGAAATAAGTCTGGTAAAATAAATATCACCTCCTCGGCTAAGGACAGAGAAGTATTGTAGGAGGGACACAAAAGCTAGTGAGTATAGAGCAAGTTAATTTATATCGCCATAAAGCTCCACTCCAGCGCAATTCAGCTGCCATTACAATAAACACAAAGGCAGTCTGGTGTAATGGATGTAGCATTTTTTCATGTTGCATCAGGGAGAAGAGTAATGAAGAGATGTCTGAGAACCACCTTTATTTCTCCATGAGAGAGCAGTCAGAGCGCCTTCTAACTAACAAATCCCCTTTATACTTTGAAGAACCTTTTACTATGCAAAACACACTGTCAGCTCCCGAAGGGGAAAAGAAAATCACAAACAAGATCTCTGGAATATCTCAATTGTTTCTCTTGACTTGAATTTAAGTCTAATGCTCTTCTCAGGGTTTTCTCCTTAAAAGAAAAAGATCCTAGTAAACTCGTCCTAACTTTATAGCTCTAAATTGTTATCGTACGTCAACAAAAGCCTCTTCTAAATGAATTTTAGAGGAAACAAAGCTTTCAATAAATTTAAACATAAAGCTGAAAAGGCTGAAAAGTGTGGATACATTGTAAAACATATCAGTTTTGCTCAGTAATATCATCATACTGCAGTGTGGAACTAATAACTTAAACCATGCAAAACATTTTAAGCTGGTTAAAATCATCACTTTCCTATATGACAGCAGTTAACAGAATTAAAACCAAAATTGGGATATGGATATACAGACATTAGTGCGCTTATCAAAACTGCCAAGACTGCACTTCATTCAAGCAAATGTATACAATGCATGTTACAGTTTCTTAAACATGCATTTAAAAATGCAGTCCATACATTTTATACTTACTATCATTAATAATAGTGTTATTGCAGTTATTATTACACTGTAAACAATGCAGTGTTCCACACACTTAATTTAGGTTGTCCCAACAAATATGGATTAAGTTAACTTTTCAAATAAACAGCGATGTACAGCAATGAATGCATGTTATTGCAATGATAAATGTATGTATGACCGTCATTCATTTTCAGAACACAAATTAAGATATTTTAGATGAAATCTGAGAGTCAAGTCATATTAACAGTTTTTTTCTGGCACAAAAAAAAGTGTTCTTGGAGCATAACCGTTAAACAACTGAAGTCACATGGGATGTCACGTGGGCCAGCCTGAACACCGATCGATCTACTGAGACCTGCAGTTTCTCAACGATGGACGTCCAGCATTCTCCAGCCTCCAGTGCCTAGACTACAGCTCTGCACAAGAAGTTTGGCCAGAGGAGAAATGGTCGTGCCCAACTGAGCCTGGTTTCTCTCAAGGTTTTTTTTCCTTCACTTTCGTCAGTTTGTTTCTCGCCACTGTCGCTACTGGCTTGCTTGGTTTGGGACTTATGGAGCTGCACATCGATGGATTTGCTCTTCAGTGTTTGGACTTTCAGCAGTGAAATCTAAACCACACTGAATTGAACTAAACTGAACTTCAGCTCTGAAAACTGGACTGACGCAGTTTCAATTTACTAGAACTTCTATGTTAAGTCTTTTACACAATCTACATTGTAAAAGCGCTATAGAAATAAAGATGAATTTAATTGTTGTTTTTTATTTATTTTAAGGTCAATATTATTAGCCCCGTTAAGCAAATATGTTTTTATTGTCTACAGAACAAACCACTGTTATACAATGTTTAATTTTCCTAATTACCCTAACTTCTTATCATGGCAAAGATAAAAAAAAAATCTGTTATTAGAAATGAGTTATTAAAACTATTATGTTAGAAATGTGTTGAAAAAAATCTTCTTTCCGTTAAACAGAAATTGGGGAAAAAATATACAGGAGGGCTAATAATTCTGACTTCAACTGTAAATGCAAGTTCTGTTCATTTTCAGGGTTGCTGAAGTCTCTTCTTGGTCTCAAAGTCGCTTAATGCCGCCATCAATAAATAAATGTTCCACTTTGAACTGCAGAATGAAACTCTTAAAAAAAACAAACCTTGATAATCCCACAATTACATTGGCCCCTATGCTCCTGAACATAGCAGAACTGCATTCATGTTCTTGGGCTTTGAAAGAGCAACAGCTGAGCAATAATTTTTTTTTTGAATATCCTAGGATTTTATAGATAGTAGTTCAAAAGGTGTACATTTAAAAACCATTTTATAATGTCAAGAAATTGGGAAGCTTTGAGCTCGTCACAGGGAAACAGTTTGGCAGCATTCACTGAAAGATCCATCAAGGTGAGACTAAGGGTCACTAATGCAGTCAGGCCTTGACGTTGCCTGGCAACACCCGCCAAAAAGTTAACTTGTGTTTCAATAACTTTAGACTTTGGTCATCACACTACAGCGTAACAGATGCCACATGCAGCAGCTGTAAGGATCAGGAAGGTGATGTTAAGGGAAGCACACAAAAACTTTTCCATGCCAATCAAAAAGACAAGATCTACCGTGTGTGTGTGTGTGTGTGTGTGTGTGTGTGTGTGTGTGTGTGCAAGCAGATCCGGTGGAGTCGTTTGTTTCAGCTGTTCTTCTTCACTAACAAGCAGGTGCATGCATCCCATTGGAGGTACAGCAATTTACTTATGGAAGTCAGGTAGACAACTGTCAGCAAAACAATTTCCCAAATACACTTTTCATCTGTCTGTGGAGGAGACACCACACTGTGCTCAGAGGAACAGGTGAAAGGAACGCCTCGGGCTGTGCTGTGTTCATGTCCATTTAGATACAATCTGCTCATCTTTCTCTCTCTTTCTCTCTCACACACTCTTTAAAAAAGTGACGGAAATGAGAGGTGAAGACACATGAGTGATTTGTCCATAATTGCTTCTGGTAAGTCGACAATCTTTACCTTACAAGTAATGGCCGATGTGTGCTAGCTTTCTGATAATAACATCACAGATTAGATGTACACTGTAAAAAAAAGCTGAGCTCCACACAAGCAATTTGTGTTGGGGCAACATGAAGGAATTAAGTTAACTTGTTAGTTTTTTTGGAAATTTAAGTGGATTGAACATGAAACAATTAAGTTGTCCTAAAAAAAAAACAAATTTTTTTTTTTTTTCAGCTCATTTTAAGTAAGTAGTTTGAACAAACAACAAATGTCATTTTTTTAGAGTGTACACTGTAAAAAATGCTGGGTTCCACACAATTCGTTCATGTTGTCCTAACACCAGTGATGGGAATAACGGCGCTATAAATAAACAGCGTTAATAACGGCGATACTTTTTTCAGTAACAAGTAATCAAATTAATTACTGTTTCCCCCGTTACCGTTACTGACAATAAAATGCCCGTTACTATAATTGAGAACACTGAAGCGGTTTTCATGAGAGCAGCGTCTCTCTCAGCTATAGGACCTCTCTTTCTCTGGGGTGTGTGTATGTGTGTGTTCGGGGCTGGGGCGGGACACATAACCAACCAGTGAGGATGATTGGTGTGTCTGTGAACGGGAATGTGGTGTAACTGAGAACATGATGATTGGCTTAGATAGAGTACATTTCCATCGTTCGCCAATCAGAGGCGGAGTAGTGCGTGTGTTCACACAGTCAGTGGCACACACCAATGACCAGGAGTCAAAACGATGGCAAATCCAACAAGTTCAAAGGTAGCGTTTGCAAACTGGAAATATAAGCACTACTTTTCCCTCGTTGAGGTGGAAGGCAAGAATGTTTATGTATCGTGCAACTTATACCCAGGAAAAAAGAGTCTCTCTGCGTCGGTGACAAGTAATTCTAATCTAATGAAGCACCTCACAACGTCACATGCCGCCACAAAATTAGCGGCTACGCAGGTGATAACGTGAGCTCTGCTACCAAAGGAGAAGACGAAGCCACGACGTCAAAGCAAATAAACCTGAAATTTTCTCCACCGCAAACACTTATTACTCAGACAGAATTAAACAAAATAATATCTAGATATATAGTTGAGGACATGCTGCCGTTGTCTCTCACATTGTCCCACAACACCATTAAAACAGTGTAGATTAGTGTACAATGCTTTATATTTATTTTATAGTCATTTGACAAATTAGATTTTTTTAAAGTAACGCAACAGTTACTTTCCCTGGTAATTAGTTACTTTTATAATTATGTAACTAAGTTACTATTTGGGAGAAGTAACTAGTAACTATGACTAATTACTCTTTTAAAGGAACGTGCCCAACAAAAAACGATTAAGTTAACTTAATCCTCGTTACCAATTGAAGTGGATTGAACATAAAACAATTAAATAGAATTGTGTTGTTTTAACTCATTTTAAATAAGTAGTTTGAACTAGCAGCAAAAGTCATCAACTATTAGCTTGGTTGTGGCTTATTGTGCAGCTTAAACTTTCAATTATGACATGTTTTCACAGAAACAACATGTCATTCAGCTAACTGGCTAAGAAAACAGTTTCGTTTTTGCATTTTATGGACTGGTAAATCTGATAATAGACTGGTGAGCAATAAATGCAGTCTCAGTGAAAAGATGAAAATATTACAAAAAAATATATGGGCAAAGTAATAAAAACATTGTGTCTGTCCAAAATTAATAAGTGCTGATTATTTCACTGCCGTCACTTATAAAACAAAGAGGAATGCATAATAATTCTGCTCATGAATTCCTAGTTTATTTGCTGCCGAGAGCCTCAAGCTTAACTATAATATTTAATTTAGTGTTTTACAAGGCTTGCAACTCTGTAGGAGCGCTTTAACTTGGAAGTTAGTGCCTACAAAGAACTGATAAACATATAATCGCATGCTTTCTCATAACCATAATAGTATTCATGCATCAGACAATGTGAAACAAGAGAAAGCCCACACAGAATATCAGTTTTATGTTGTTAAATGTTAAATGACTAAAAAGAAAATAGTTTAACTAAAAATCTAAAACATTATATGATTTTTTTGCCATTCATTTACATGACATCAACACTTCGGATGGCTGAAAATGGCTGGAAACCTTTGGAAATGGGTTTTAAAGAGCAAGTATTTGATACTGTATTATGCATTCAGGCATACTCATATACTTTTGTCGTACAAAAACAACAATCACAGACTACAGAACTATATTTGTGTGCAACCCAGGCTCATTGGAAATATGTGCCCAGGGATACATTTTTGAGAACCAAGAAATATGTACCCTGGACTACGTCTTCTTGCAGTTTTTGTTTTCACAAATCCACTAGAGGCCGCCGTGTACATTTTTGACAATCTCAAATACATTTCTGGGGCACGTTTTATCATATGTGCCATTTCTCGTAAATCCACCAGAGGGCACTGTGTACATTTAGGGCGATCACAACATTATTCTCACATGAGAGAAGCCGTGTTGTCATTGATAATCTTGTTTGATATGAGCTGACCCCCCTGCCTCCTTCGCTAAACCAACTCAATAGTGTTTTCAAAAGCAGACTAGAGTAGAAAAACCATCGTGGGCAAGTGCTTCTACCACAATCTCACAATTCTACCTGTTTTCTGGAATTTTGGAAACCATTTGTGGTGAGCTACTAAGCAAACTCATCATGCCGGAAAAACTGTCAATATGTAGGTAAGCAGCGGTACCACCCCTTAGCATTCATTTTACACACAAAATGCAGCTATATGTACCCGCAGGCACATATTTCTTAGTTCTCGAAAATGTATCCCTGGGCACAGATTCCTAATGAGCCTGTGTTGTTTGTGTGACACATAGTGCAGACATAATCTGTAAAAAAGGCTGGGTTCCACGCAATCGATGTGGAACAATATGAAGGAACTAAGTTAACTTATTAGTTTTTACAAATTTAAGTGGATTGCACATAAAACAATTAATTTTTCCCCTAAAAAAACTCAAGAATTGCGTTGTTTCAGCTCATTTTAAATAAGTAGTTTGAACAAACAGCAAACTACATTTTTTGAGTGTACACTGTAAAAAATTCTGGGTTTCACACAATCAATTTGGGTTGGGACAACTTGAAGGAATTAAATTAACTTATTAGTATATTATATTATATAAAATTTAAGTGGATTGAACATAAAACAATTCAGTTGTCCCCAAAAAAGCCTCAAGAATTGTGTGGTTTCAGCTCATTTTAAAAAAAGCAGTTTGAACAAACAGCAAACATCATTTATTCACATCATTCATGTAGGTTGTATCCAAAGTTGGCTCTATACCCTAATATAGTGCACTATTTGAGAAAGCAGTAATTTGTAGTGATGTCCTAAACCATAGTGGGCTTTGTGGTTAAATAACTGTATAAAATTTGTTTTATAGCTGGTGAGTCAAAATTGACCTGACAACCAAAATGGTAATTTTTTTATAATGTTGGGTTCATTTGAACTTCAAGATTAAAAAAAAACAAACAAACAAAAAAAAACAACAACATTGTTTAGGGTTTTTTCTGCTGTTAAAAGTGGTCAAAGGTAGTTTTTGACCAGTAAGTCAACAGGAGGTTTAACCGTACTGTTGACTTATGGATCAAAAATGACCCGGCACCATTTTAAAAGCAGAAAAAGTCCCCTAAATATAATATATAGAATATATAGAATTACATTGGAAGTCAGAATTATTAAACCCCCTGAATTATTAGTCCCCCTGTTTATTTTTTCCCCCCAATTTCCGTTTAACAGAGAGAAGATGGAGAGAACGGAGAGAACACATTTCTAAACATAATAGTTTTAATAACTCATTTCTTATAACTGATTTATTTTATCTTTGCCATGATGACAGTAAATAATATTTTACTAGATATTTTTTAAGACACTTCTATACAGCTTAAAGAGACATTTAAAGGCTTAACTAGGTTAATTAGGTTAACTAGGCAGGATAGGGTAATTAAGCAAGTTTTTGTATAACAATGGTTTGTTCTGTAGACTATCGGAAAAAAAAAATTGCTTAAAGGGGCTAATAATATTGACCTTAAAATGGTTTTTAAAAAATTTAAGACTGCTTTTATTCTAGCCGAAATAAAACAAATAAAAGACTTTCTCCAGAAGAAAAAAATATTATCAGACATGCTGTGAAAATTTCCTTGCTCTGTTAAACATCATTTGGGAAATATTTAAAAAAGAAAAAAAAATCAAAGGGGTTTAATAATTCTGATTTCAACTGTATACTGTTTACTTCTGTCAAAAACGAGTGTTTATGCCACATTGATACTCCACACTGATGAGGGAAAACCTAGACATTCACAGAGGTTGTGATGAAAATGAGTTTGTTGCTTCATGCAAAATAGGTTTGAGGATTAAATACAATTTAGCTGCTTTATTTTGAGGTTTAGTGACGCTGGGTCACTTTTGACCCGAAGGACAAACAGTGTGTGCAGAATTCTAGGACAACACAAGGGTTAAGTCCATATCGCCCATTTTTAGATATAATATTAGGCAAAGTCAATGTTTATTGCTTTCTATTGCTTTATAGAAATCTGTACCCTACATGAGGCTTAAAAATCGCAATGTAATTGTAGGTTGAATTTTTGCTACTTCTCTTTTTATAAGCAAGCCTCCTGAGAGTGAAACTACTATGTAATCACAATTCTGCAGCGCAATTCTCAGTTTCAACAAGTGATCATCCATCATCACTGCCAGGAGCACCAAGCACTGAAAGACACTTTCCTAATCCATTATGTGGATATATGATTATGTTGAAGGAAATTGCCATTAAAATGTTCAGACAGTGATGAACTGGGCCGCCACTCGGTGTACCGTTCAAAAACAGCCTCTTTTAAAGTCACAAACATCACCCGGGTAGGTAAAAAAAAAAGAACATTAAGCCCCAAATCAAGAGTGAAATCATTTTAACGCCATCATACATCTATAAATCACATGCAGCTAAACTGTTGTCTCTAATTTCACCAAAAAGTTCAATAAGAAGGTCATTTGTTTCCGCGCCACATGTCATAAGAAGAGCCCAGTAGAGCCGGGCTGTCCTGTAGGACGAAAAAGCGAGCGGTGACGAATGAAGTGATTTCTCTCGACATCACATCAAGATCAAGGTCTGGGAGGGAGAAGAAGTAATCAGCCCTGCCTTTCACCACCACCAGCAGAGCCCAGTCCAGACAGCCCTGTGATCAAAGCTGTCTAACTTTCCTCCGAGCGTGGAGGCCAAACTCGCAAGCAGATCTTTTACTTGACAAACGTCTTGATAAATATCTTGAATGCCAGTTTGCCATGTAAGAGATTGAGCTATTGGGTGGACCAATAGGTCAAAGCCGGTTATGAGCTGAACCATGTTGCTCCATTTGTCTAGTTAACTAGAGCCTGACACTGTATTTTTTATTTTATTTTTTCTCTTCACCACCCGTCTCCGTCTCCTCCGTTCTTGGCCTCTGTTTCATACACGCGCATCAAAGAAGACCATCAGACGGAAGCTACATCAGACGGAGGCAGCATCACACTTCTTTAAAGGCTTCATAATGACTTTTTAATGATAGGATTTGAAAGAGAATGCCATGTGTTTGTAGTAAAAAATCCATTTTAGCAGCGAAGGGGGGAAAAAAACAAACCAACAAACTGTTCTTTATTCTCGTAAGGACGCAGGAAGATATTTACTTCAATTTAGGACTTATCTTTTTTAATAAACTCTTCCTCAAACACTTTTGCGCAAAATATTGACTGGCTCCGTGATTTTATTTTATGAAAATAGTTTATCCTGACACACACATGGCCACACTTGATTTACGTTCACACAAAAATAATGCAATGCATAAAAATTATTAGCTGGATGACTGAATAATATTATAATTATAATGCTAAAAAATATCACATTAATTAACCCCGAAAAAGCCAGAGCCAAGCAAACACTACCAGATTACTATGGTATAAATACAGCACTACAAAACACAAAAGAGAGAGATCGACTTAGAATGTCACTTGCCTGTTCTGTAATGATTTGTTCAGCTGTAAGGTTAGGGTTAGGGTTAGTTTGAAACGTACACTGAAAAAATGCTGTTTTTCTCCCCTAAGGACTTATTACGCGGTCTCTTTCGCAATCTTGTGGCGGAACGTCAACCATCTTTGCTCTGCTCAGTATGACAGGCTGATGGCCACCAACGCGCTGAATCTCCGAAATTATGAATATTTAAAATAGGCACTATCCTTATAAATAAACTGCATAGTTGCAATCTCAACAACTACATTCTCGTCTAAAAAGCCTCAAAAGTACATTATGTTGTCCAACAGCTGCAATATTTGTCAAACTGTAGTCCTCTGCTTGCCACTCGTGTGGGCGGAGTAATACACAAGGGTGAAGAGGCTGTATGAGTGCTGAAATTACTTTAATATCTCACAGCTATCAGCCAATCAGATTCGAGAACCAGACAGAACTGTTGTATAAATATATATAGTATATATAGTTAATTATTTATATAGACTTGGAATGATTGTTTAGGTTTTGCAATGAATTAAAATATTGAGCTATGCATATTCTAATAAATAACATGAAATCACCTCAGATTTTGAATTTATAATATAACATTTATATTACTAGTGTACAATTTTTGGGGGGATTTTGAATTTGATTTTTTTATTTATTATAAAATCCTTCATTTTAAAACTGCATGATGTGTTTACTTGACTTACCTTTGACTAATATTTAAATGAGTTTGATGATCTGAAACATTGAAGTGTGACAAACATGGAAAAAATAAATATATGTATAATAATATGTACATTTTTCACACAAAATGATAAGTGAGTGAGTGAGATATGACAGAAAAATACACCCTCAATTTCTCAATTTAATAAACTGACTGATGCCTCATTTTCTCCTTTTGTTTGATATGGAATAAAACAAATGTAAATGATAAGATATTTCATTTTTTGGATACATTTTATGTTCACAAAACTATATTTTCTGAAATTCTTTTAGTATTATCATAATCGAAATGAAGCTTTAGTATGTTTTACCACTATTGTACACTGTAAAAAAAATGCTGGATTCCACACAATTTCTTCATGTTATTCCAACTCAAATTAACTTATTTTTTTTGACAATTTTAAGTGGATTGAAGATAAAACAATTAAGTTGTCCCCCCAAAAAACTCAAAAATTGTGTTGTTTAAGCAAATTTTAAATAGGTAGTTTGAACAAGCAGCAAAAATATTTTGTTAATAAGTGTATTTCACTGTCCACTTCTGCATGACAAAAGATGTGAACAAAAGGCAGACGATTATGCATTCACTTTGTTTGTTTTCTGTTTTATGCCTGAATGCAACTGTACTGTTAAAGGTTTTCAAGTGCTGAGAAGAGCCCAAGGCCGAAGACTCCAAACTGCACACACAGGCTTAACGAACATCATTTCTCCCCTGACTGAACTCTGTCCACTAGAGGGAGAAAACACAAATCCAGCTTCTCAGTCCACCAACCCCTAGGACATTCACTGCAGACACTCAATCTTTGTCTGGGGTTAATCGTCCAAATGTTATTAGCAATCTTTAGAATGTTAAGTAAATGTAAAATAATCTGTTATTCCTGATTGATTATGGGTTGTTGACATGACGTTGCATTTTCACTGTCACACATGACAAAATTGAATACAATTAGTATTGTCATTGTTTAAAATGCAAGACATGTCTTTCATGGAGCTTTTGTTATAAAAACTGCTGCTGTTTTTTTTTAAATGTATTTTTGAGTCAAATCTCAAAAATATCCTATGGTGTGACTTGCTCAAACATAGTTTAATAAATTACAGCTCTTATAAATTCAAAAAATAATCATAAAATCATTAGTAAATATCTCAGGCCTAATTTTACAAGTGGCTACATATTTTTTCTATACATTCATTCATTCATTTTCCTTCGGCTTAGTCCCTTATTTATCAGGGCTCACCACAGCGGAATGAACCACCAACTATTCAGGGATATGTTTTACACAACAGATGCCCTTCCAGCCGCAACCCAGTACTGAGAAACACCCATACACTCTCACATTCACACACACACTCATACACTAAGGCCAATTGTGTTTACCCAATTCACCTATAGTGCACTTCTTTGGAATTGTGGGGGAAACCGGAGCACCCAGAGGAAACCCACGCGAACACGGGGAGAACATGCAAACTCCACACAGAAATGCCAACTGACTCAGTCGAAAAAGCAACCTTCTTGCTGTGAGGCGATAGAGCTACCCACTGCGCCACCGCGTCGCCCTATAAGCTATACATACATTTATAGAAAAATAAATATACAAAAAAACCTTTGATTCAAGCAAACCTTTCTAATGAAAAGCACTTATTTGACATTGCACAGTCACAGCCTCAACGTTTTGAATGTAAAATTGTGCTTTGAACCATGTGCTAGCGCTTCCATCCAATAAATGCTATATAGAAGGATGTGAAATGTAAAACTTCAACCACTTTTGAAACACAAAAGAGATGATAATATGTTTCAATCACAACATTTTTTCACCGGGAAACTAATTAGCTGCACTTACCGGAATGAAAGTAATATGAAAAGTGTCAGGTAAGACGTTCGCAAACAGAGTAACTGCCTGCTTCTGACACTCTTTCTCTTCATTGATCCACAGGGATTTCCTGCACAGCTAGCATGGGAGTTTGATGGCTAAATAACATAAACATTGGCTCTGGTTAAAGAATTAGAAATTGTGTCCCAAGACACATACTTTTTAAGGCAAAACCAGAGGTGAAAGACAACTTGAATGATGACTGAAGACTACATAGGCAGCTTACTGAGTCACTGCTAATTTCAAAAGTGCTTAGCATGTTGCTATTCCACACCTTACAGCACCTTAAAGGGACAGTTCACCCTAAAATGAAAATTCTGTCATCATTTAGTCATCCTTCATTTGTTCCAAACCTGTTTGAGTTTCTTTCTTCTGTTGAAGTCAAAGGAAGATATTCTGAAGAATGTTGAAAAAACCAGCCATTGACTTTCATAATATATATATTTTTTGGTTTCTAAATATGTCAATGTCTGCTTTCCCCCAACACAAATACAATGCAAATTGATTAAGTTAACTTAATACTTTTTACAAATTTAAGTGGATTGAACATAAAACAATTAAGTTGTCCCCCCCAAAAAACTAAAGACTTGTGTTGTTTCAGCTCCTTTCAAATAAGTAGTATGAACAAACAGCAAACATTTTTTGAGTGTAACATTTACACTGATTGGATGTTTCTCTTTTTTGTCAATTGAGTGTGTCAACTGAAAAAAGAGAAATATCCCATCAATGCAAACAAGACTTTGACTCTTTGTCTGATTTTCATATACTTATCTGTGTCAAAATCAAAGTTTGTAGAGTTGTGATACTCCTCGTACCTCCTTGTAGATGCTCATAACACTTTAAAACAAAACCTTATGTGTTCAATAAATAAATAAATAAATAAATATGCAATAAATATACAATAAATAAATAAATAAATGTACAATTCATTCATTCATTTTCCTTTGGCTTAGTCCCTTTATTAATCAGCCACAGCGGAACGAACCGCCAACTTATCCAGCATATGTTTTACACAGCGGATGCCCTTCCAGCTGCAACCCAGTACTGGGAAACATCCATACACTCATTCACACACATACACTACGGACAATTTAGTTTATTCAATTAACTTATAACGCATGTCTTTGGACTGTGGGGGAAACCGGAGCAACCAGAGGACACCCACGCCAACACAGGGAGAACATGCAATCTACACACAGAAATGCCAACTGACCCAGCCGAGGCTCGAACCAGCGACCTTCTTGCTGTGAGGTGACAGTGCTAACCACTGAGCCACCGTGTCACCTAAATGTACAATAAATAAGTAAAAGCCAAATAAAAAAATAAATATACAATAAATAAATAAATAAATAAATAAAAGCAAAATACATAAACAAACAAACAAACAAACAAACAAATAAATAAATAAATAAATAAATAAATAAATAAATAAATAAATAAATAAACATCCCTATGGGAAAAAAAGTGTATGAGCACTTATGCTCTCTATGATGCCTTCAAATGCTGCCTAATTAGGCGGCTCACTAAGTTTTGTAACACAGCCAGAGTGAGGCTCTCGTCTTAAAACAAAGCAGTCTCACACTCCCAAATAGGCCCTTGATATGTTCTCTAAAAAGCCATTGAGTTAACAAATGAGGCTTTAATTGAATTATGCATGCTTGGAGAGCACGAGAGGCTGAGACAAGCGGCAGATCTGAAATGAGACCGTCAACTGAAGTTTTCCATCATGGATGCTTGTGTTTGAAGAGCAGGTGCGATTCGATGGCGTCTATTTCATCGCCTCGGGCTGGCCATTGGCACTCCATTCTATAGCCTATGAAATGTCTTGTTACAGCCTGCGCATGGAGCTTATATCACACAACATTCGACAGGAGAACACATGCTCCTGCCCCAATACAGATGCTTACTTGCTCATACTAAGATGCTTGAAGGCTTGGTTTGCTCTGAATGTTATACAGCAGGTGGGAAACAGGACACACTGTTCCTCTGAGCAATCGGTGCAAGATTACTATAATGGGGAAACATAATAATGTTTATAATAATTAATAAATAAAATAATTTTCTGGAGAACATATGATTTCTGTTTTATTTGCGCCATTTAAAAATTGTACGATATATATATCTTCAAATGATCTAAATATGTAAATATAATATTAATAATAATAATAACAACAATTATTATTATTATTATTATTATTATAGCGACGCGGTGGCGCAGTGGGTAGCACATTCGCCTCACAGCAAGAAGGTCGCTGGTTCGAGCCTCGGCTGGGTCAGTTGGCATTTCTGTGTGGAGTTTGCATGTTCTCCCCGTGTTCGCGTGGGTTTCCTCCGGGTGCTCTGGTTTCCCCCACAAGTCCAAAGACATGCGGTATAGGTGAATTGGGTAAGCTAAAATTGTCCGTAGTGTATGTGTGTGAATGAGTGTGTGTAAATGTTTCCCAGTGATGGGTTGCAGCTGGAAGGGCATCCGCTGCGTAAAACATATGCTGGATAAGTTGGCGGTTCATCCCGCTGTGGCGACCCCAGATTAATAAAGGGACTAAGCCGAAAAGAAAATGAATGAATGAATGAATTATTATTATTATTATTATTATTATTATTAACTAAAAGGGAAGAAATCAAAATAGCATAATAAAATGATGATGGATCTTTTTCTTATTATTATTATTATTTTTGAAGTTATACATATTGATAGATGATATATGCAGAAATATTTATACACTAATGCACTGTTAATATTAATATTATCATGAATTCACACAATTTTAATACTTTAAAAAGACATGTTTAATTAAGATATATATTCAATTACGAAATAGTAATAAAATATATAATTAATTCAAAATAAATAAATAATTTAAATAATAATAATAATAATAATAATAATAATAATAATAATAATAATAAAATTACATATATAAAAAATATGCAATATGAAAAAATATATTATTAAGGAATTTTGAAGGCTATGAATTGAAAAAGCTCACGGCGGCGCAGTGGGTAGCACAATCACTTCACAGCAAGAAGGTCGCTAGTTCGAGCCTTGGCTGGGTCAGTTGGCATTTCTGTGTGGAGTTTGCATGTTCTCCCGGTGTTTGCGTGGGTTTCCTCCGGGTGCTCCGATTTCCCCCACAAGTCCAAAGACATGCGGTTTAGGTGAATTGGGTAAGCTAAATTGTCTGTAGTGTATGTGTGTGAATGAGTGTGTATGATGTTTCCCAGTAATGGGTTGCAGCTGGAAGGGCATCCGCTGCGTAAAAAATATGCTTGATAAGTTCATTCCGTTGTGGCGACCCCAGATTAATATAAAGGGACTAAGCCGAAAAGAAAATGAATGAGTGAATGAATGAATGAATTGAAAAAAAAAATGAAGAAAGTACAAAAAATTTCTTTTTTTTAAATTCCTACAAGTTAGAAATGTCCTTAGCAAGTACTACTAATAAACATATGTCTACACAAAAAGCTGGGTTATTTAAACCCAAATTGGGTAAAATATGGACTAACCCAAACATTGAGTTAAATTTGGTTCTATTAATTTAATTTTAAAAATTAACCAAGCAGTTGCGCTAGTCCCTATTACACCCAGAATTGGGTTGAAATAACCTGGCATTTTTTTAAAGTGCACATTTCCGAAGAATATATAATTATTTCAGCATCATTCATTTTCTTTTCAGCTTAGTCCCTTTATTAATCTGGGGTCGCCACAGCGGGATGAACCGCCAACTTATCCAGCATATGTTTTACGCAGCGGATGCCCTTCCAGCTGCAACCCATCACTGGGAAACATTCATACACACTCATTCACACACATACACTACGGACAATTTTAGCTTACCCAATTCACCTATACCGCATGTCTTTGGACTTGTGGGGGAAACCGGAGCACCCGGAGGAAACCCACGCGAACACAGGGAGAACATGCAAACTCCACACAGAAATGCCAACTGACCCAGCCGAGGCTTGAACCAGCGACCTTCTTGCTGTGAGGCGAACGTGCTACCCACTGCGCCACCGCGTCGCCCTCTGTTAAACATCATTTGGGAAATATTTTAAAAATTAGAAAAAATTAAAGGGGGCTTAATAATTCTGATTTCAACTGTATAGTAATATACATGATTCTATTTTTTTCAAAGTGTCTCAAAACCTTCGTTCCAAGAGACTGCTTTGCTCCGATTGGTCAGATCATGGGCCACTCAGTTGTGCTTGGCTAAATCATGTATCAGAGAACAAAAACTAATTACCATATCTGAACTTTCTTTGCACTTGTAAACACATGCAGTGACATGAAAAGTAACCATCCACAGTACAGTACAGTACCTTATCAAGTCCATGTAATGCAACTGCATACAAAGTATAGATTTACTTTTGCAGGGCAGAAACAAAAAACTACACTTCCAAACAGCAACTGCAAGTGTTTGAGAGTCAAAGCAGTCATTGTTCATGGGCCACAAATGAAAACCATAGGCTAGCATTATGCAATTGTGTTACAAATCTACATAGGTACAGTTAAAGTCAGAATTATTAGCCCTCCTGAATTATTAGCTCCCCTATATATTTTTTTCCTTGATTTCCGTTTTCTAACATAATAGTTTTAGTAACTCATTTCTAATAACTGATTTCTTTTGTCTTTGCCATGATGACAGTACATAATATTTTAGATATTTTACAAGATACTAGTATTCAGCTTAAAGTGACATTTAAAGGCTTAACTAGGTTAATTAGGCAAGTTAGGCTAATTAGGCAAGTCATTGTATAACAATTGTTTGTTCTATAGACAATTAAAAAATATATTGCTTAATGGGGGGGTAATAATATTGACCTTAAAATGGTTTTAAAAAATTTAAAACTGCTTTTGTTCTAGCCAAAATAAAACAAATCAGACTTTCTCCAGAAGAAAAAATATTATAGGAAATACAGTGAAAAAGTCCTTGCTCTGTTAATCATCATTTGGGAAATATTTGAAAAAGAAAGTCACAGGAGGGCTAATAATTTTGTCTTCAACTGCATGTGCACAGGAATCTCTGAGTTGTCAGTTCAGAAGTAGTTATTTTTTGGAGACAAAACGTTTTACACAAAAATAAATAACTGAAGCACTTTAATGGTTTCAGTCAACATGCACTCGCCAAACACCTTAAAAAGAAGTATGCATATTTGCCCATGCATGCTGTCTAGCCCTTGACAGACGGAGCCTGACATGGCACCGGTGCGCCACAACTGATAAGGTCCTACTTTCTCAATCAGCTGCTGGGAGATCGAATTTGAGTTTTAAATTATTACCGACTGCAGCATCTGCCCATGCAAATGTGACTGGCACAGTGATTTTCTCCAGGTTTTGGAGATCTTCAATGGTGTGGGTGGAGAGCGAGGGTGGATGTGAACAGACCCCCCCTGACGCTCGTTGGCTGACAAGCGATGGGATTTGCACACCGCACTGATCTCCAGCTATGGGGGGCTTAGTGTCAGAGCTGTGCTTACAAGGATGAGAGAAAAAAGAGAGGAGAGAGAGATATCCGCGCTAGAATAGGGAAAGCATCCTCACAGATCTTCTTTGCTAAAATTACTGATTTTTCATTATGGCGCCTAATCCGTCTGGGATATTTCTGTCAGTTTGTTAAGATCATGATGAATCCATTCTGGCCAGTGGATGATAGCGGATGACATCAATGAGGAAATGAAGTTAAGCTTCAAATTGTCAAAAAGTTCCCTTGAAGAATACAAATATGTATAAACATAATTTGCCTCACACAATTAAACACAGATTCTAAATCATACACACTACTTCTATGGAGTTTTCTTTAGCTTAAAGGGATAGTTCACCATTAAAATTATGCTATCATTTACTTACCCTTTACTTGTTTCAAACCTTTATGAGTTTCTTTCTTCTGTTGAACACAGATGAAGATATTTTTGGAAGAAAACTATAAACCTGTGATCATTGACTTCCATAGTATTAGTTTTTCCCACTATGGAACCATCAGTGGTTACAGGTAAACGGTGAGTAAATTTTCTTTTTTGGGTAAGCTATCCCTAATTATGCTACTTTAAAGCTTCCCATTTTTGTTTGATTTATTATCCAAGGTCAAAAACATTTGGCTGTCTGCGAACAATATCTACTTTGACCCTCAAACCTTGTACTTGCACCTGAGGCCTGCAAAGCCCTCTGTACACTTCATATTAAATCAAACATGAAAATTAAAGGATGTAATTTCAAACAAAATTTGGCCAGAACAAAGTCCGGCAGTTTTTTTTTTTTTGGGCTCCTAAACACCTTTGAGCTACCATTGGTCCACGATGATTACATAATCAGTGGGCGTGTTCTGGAATGCCGCCTTCTTTGATGTGTGATTGATTTGTATCTCATATCCACGAAGGTCAGACATGAGAACTACATACAACACAACACCAAGTGAGCATGAATACACAGGAGGGTTGAGTAGCAGAGCTGGTACATATGTATCTGCACCTGTACGATTGCTCGCAGAGAGATTTTAAAGACATGGAGGGGGTCACACACCGGATGAAATGTGCCACCACGTTGCACTGTATCTTAAAGTTCTAAACTTTGTCACATTCAGTATCTGTCCACGCCAAAAAAAACCCCCAAAAAAACAATGTTAAGACGTAGAGCATAGCAGTGGCACTTCTTGTGCGACAGAGTGGAGAAGGCTGTGAGAAGGCCAGCGCTATATGAAACTGTTCTTCTCTCATAGCTGCCATCTTTAGGGGTACACATGAACAGCATGACCTCTCTGAGCGTAACACATTTACAACATTTTATTGCAGAGTTGGGGTGTCGGAAGGTTCGAAAACAGTATACCGTCACTCAGCCTTTTCTAACTTCTTTTTGACCTCAAAGTTCTTTTTCCTTCTACACTGGGGCCTTAAGAGTTTTTGTGTTGCCGATATCAGGACCAGCTTTCAGCTTGAGCTCAAATTTATAATAAAAGCCAGACTATTGCTGCGTCGTTGAGTTTACAAGAGTTGAGGAAGCTTTTTAAAGCAGAAATTCAAATATAGTTAGATCAATCACAATAGACGTAGCCATTTGACTAATTAGAACAGAGTCAGAATTTTCAGAACGGAGGGAGATTGAATTCTTGAACAAACTGTTTCAGAGACTGTGAAAAAGCGCTTGCGACAATGTTTATTATAAGAAAACCATCTGACTGACATTATGCAAATATATTATAAACCTTTTTGTGGAAGAGAATTACTGACAATTTGTTTCAATCAGTTCTTTATATACACTCACCGGCCACTTTATTACACATATTTCTAATCAGCCCATCACATGGCAGCAACTCAATGCATTTAGGGATGTAGACATGGTCAAGACGATCTGCTGCAGTTCAAACCGAGCATCAGAATGGGGAAGAAGGGTAATTTAAGTGACTTTGAACGTGGCATGGTTGCTGGTGCCAGACAGGCTGGTCTGAGTATTTCAGAAACTGCTGATCTACTGGGATTTTCACCGACAGCCCATTAGTACCAATTGAGCATCGTGTCAATGCCACTGCCTACCTGAGTATTGTTGCTGACCATGTCCATCCCTTTATGACCACAGTGTACCCATCTTCTGATGGCTACTTCCAGCAGTATAACATGCCATGTCATAAAGCGTGAATCATCTCAGACTGGTTTCTTGAACATAACAATGAGTTCACTGTACTCAAATGGCCTCCACAATCACCAGATCTCAATCCAATAGAGCATCTTTGGGATGTAGTGAGACGGGAGATTCTGATAGCAACTGCCTGATGCTATCATGTCAATACAGACCAAAATTTCTGAGGAATATTTCCAGTACCTTGTTGAATCTATGCCACGAAGGATTAAGGCAGTTCTGAAGGCAGTTCTGAAGGCAAAAGGGGGTCCAACCTGGTACTAGTAAGGTGTACCTAATAAAGTGGCCGGTGAGTGAATATATATAATCTTGCACTGTGGATTTTGCAATTATTTTACATTCCCTAACAGCTGAAAGATAAAATAATATCCTAAATTTCACTTTTCCTGTTCTACTAAAGACAGAAAAGCACACAGGGCCGGAATATCTTGCACATGAGTAAATGATGACCGAATCTGAATTTTTCCATTGACCTATTCTTTTAATTTGGCTATTCTGCACTGCGCAAACACAAGCTCATTAAATCCGACATTAGATATTCACTTACGTTTCTCTTTACACGTCGGACAACAAAGGAAGCCAGGGGAAATCAAATAAAAACAAACAACGGCATGAAAATGAGGGATGGTGTTCATAGACAAGTACCCCGAGTGATTTGATTCTGGGAGAAAAATTCTTCTCGTACCAACCGAGCAGGAATGTGAGAATGCGTAGATTATGGATCCATAAATTGCTCTGCTTTACTGAATCATGCACAAAACAAATGCTGTGTGTGAACTGGAGGCTTGCTAATATGCATATAATCAGAATCAGAATCAGAAAGAGCTTTATTGCCAGGTATGTT
>CAIGQV010000919.1:11104434-11117792 GCA_903798115.1 Danio jaintianensis
TTATTATTATTATTATTATTATTATTATTATTATTATTATTATTATTATTAGTAGTAGTAGTAGTAGTAGTAGTAGTAGAAGTAGTAATACACTATACATTTCATACACTTTATGGCTATTATGTACTGAAAATATTTGTCCTCTGTGTTTCGTGGGCAGCAGTGAACTCCTGACTTCATAAGAAAGCCGCCCACCCACACACACAAACACACACTTTTTTGAACACACAAGGGAGAACCTTTAAACAGTAATTAGAGGGAAAAGACCTCATGACAGTAGAAATAAAGATGGCCCGGGGTAAATTTCCTGTCTTTGATAGAGCCGTGGACGGATATTAGTGATGCACCATAAGTAAAGTATAATCCTCCTGAAAGCAATTGCTTTTCAAATACTACTGCAGGAAATGCATCGGCTGCTTATCAAACGAGGACTTTACATTTTATATCCTTCATACATAATCTGATCCATAAATAAAAGGATCCCATTATTCTAACACCAACGCTGCTATGAATCCAGACCACATAAATTGTTTGCCAAAGATGAATGAAGATTTTACCAGTTTGAAACAACATGTGGGTGAGTATCTAATGACATAATTTACTTTTATTCTTTTCTTTCTTTTTTTGGAGTGATCTGATCATTTAACGTCAAATATGTTTTTTTTTTCGTTTTTTTTTTGGAAACCCAATTCAAAAAAGATAATTATGAGTTGCAAACGACTTTTTTTAGTCCAGTTTAGAGATAACTTCTTGTTATTAATACTTTATATCTCATAGGCTTATATCTCTAAACTCTCTTTTTTTCCAACATAGGCTCATTCTGAAAACGTACCCCTATATACATTTCTGGAGATCGCGAGTTATGTAGCCAGAGGTATGTATGGCTGTGTTTCGTCTTTAAAACGAATGCTACGGGGCGGTATAACGCCGTTCTTTTCGCGCTTACCAGCTGACCGCTTACCTCCATATGGACGGCTGATACCAGTTTGTCCAGTAGCTCACCGTGTACATCAGCGGACTTGTGACGTGGAGCAGAGTTGACTACGATGACGGGGTTTGAGTCCGGTGAAGAATGGTTCCAGAAAGCAGGTAAGACAAAAACAAAAGCCAAACAATAAAATAAACATGTTAATAACAGGGTGAAAACGTGGTAAAAATCAGGCTACTATTTCTGGATTGCTTTTGTAAACACTGTCGGTTGGGTTTGGGGAAGTGGGTGGGCGCTGGTCAATCGATGCTTTCCAAAACACTATCGGTTGAGTTTAGGGAAGGAGGAGGGTGGGTCAGTCGATCGATCAGTCAGTCAGTCAGCCAGTTAGTCAGTCAGTCGACAGCGGCCTCTGGTGGATTTACATGAAAAGAGCAGGTGCGAATAACACTTGCTAGAGAAATTTGAGATCTCAAAAAGCGTACACAGTGGCCTCTGGTGCATTCGCGAAAACAAAAACGGCAAAAAAACATACCTCCTGGGACATATTTGGTGCTCTGCAGAAATGTATATAGGGTACGTTTTCAGAATGAGCCTGGGTTGTTTTTTTCATACACTGCTAAAATGCTTTTCTTACTAAGATTTTTTGTCTTGTTTCTAGTCCAAATATCTAACATTTTCAAGACAAGCAAAACATATTGTCTTGTTTTAAAAAATAATGTCAAGTCAAGTTTTTCTTTAAAACAAACAAAATAGTCTGCCAATGGGGTAAGTAAAATAATCTTGAATAGAAAAAGGAAAATCGAGATTATTTTGCTTACCGCATTGGAAGATTATTTTGTTTGTTTTAAGAAAAAACTCACTTCATTTTGGCCTAATATTTTTTAAAACAAAACAAAAAAACAAAAAAGTATTGTTTTTGCTTTTTTTTTTTTTTTTTTTTTTTAAGAACTAAGCATTTTTTGCAGTGTTTTTACTCAACATTTTATTTGTGGGAACTTAACTTTATTTTTTGCATTTATAACTTGAAATGATAAACTGTTATAAATAATTACAACACTGCTTTGTCTTCTCCCTTGTTTACTTAACCCTCTGTCTTATTCCTCTGCTACATAAACAAATGCTTTATCCTACAGAGGAAACATGTACGTCGCTCTCTTTAAGTCCTCAGACTTCCATTAAAGACTGGAATTAAGTTAAAGGCAAAAGCACGTAATTAATTAGTCTCAAAAGACCATAAGCAAAGAAATTCAAGCTAATAACGAAGCCTCTATTGGCTACTTCTCACCAGAACCAGGACAAAGGACTAATTAGAGTAAAGTGCATGCAGTACTGCAGAGGTGCTGGTGTTTTCCCTTCAGCCGTCAACCTGTTCTGAACATACTGTATATAGTACCTGTTAACCCTTTCAGCTCCGAAACAAGGTATATTCCCTACTATTTTGTACACATTTATTATTTTTGAGGCATTTTTATATCATCGTACTTTCATTGTAAAGTTGCAAATCTTAGCAATGGATTCTTAGCAATGCTTTGTTTAATATAAACTTGGTGTTAGTTTGTTTTACAATGTTTTTTTTTATAATAATTTTTTTAAGGAGTTTTTTGATTTTTTTGGGATAAGATAGTGGAGGACAGACAGGGAGGCATTGGGAGCAGAGAGAGGGGGAAGTTTCAGCACAGGACCATGAGCCGGGGATCAAACTCATGTCACCGTGAGCACCACAGTGCTAGATGTCGGTGCACTTAACCACTAGGCTATTGGCACCAACACAAAGTTTTAATTTAGTACTTTTTTCCCTGTTTGTGACCCAATGGAACTTTCTCTATTTATACACTGTGTCATTTGCACTGAAATGGTCACTTGCTACCTATACCTCATTATCACCTACACTGTGCTGTCTCTATTTAAATTCCATGTCATTTTCCCTGAAGCTGGTCAGCTGCCATTAACTGAGCAGCAGTGCTGATTTCTCATGGTTCAGTTTGCATCACTGTTCGTTTCTCTTGGTTTCAGTTTCATGCAGTGTGTAGCCAAATATTTGAATCAGCCGATAACATTGTGTATTCAAGGTCATTTGCCTTAATTCCTCTTCTGAAGGTTTAACAAGATGCTGGATATATTTTTTTGAGATTTTGGTCCATATTGACATGTTAAAATCCTGTGCTGCGTCCCAATCCACATACTAATACTATGTCCTAAAAGTACGTACTGTTTTTTGTGAAGACTTGGGACATACATCTTCCTTATTAACAGACAGTTATGTTTCTTAGTTACGTCCCCTGTCAATCATCTAGACATCATTCACATTATTTTCATATTTAATTACCTACCTTATTGGAGATTCAGCAGCAAGTTAATCTGCCATTTGCGGATTCATGCAGAGAAATCTCCTCAGGTCTTTGGATAATTATGCATTCAGAAACTAATGTCCAAACAGGTCCTTATAGAAGTTCACATTATTGTTCCAGATGAAATATAACACGGAAAACATGATTTAAATATTTTCCAGTTGGCTAGGTATTAATTAATAGTCATTCCAACAACTTTACCAAAGCCTCTCTACTTGGCAGTTGGTCTCGCACGTCCGCCATGTTTGTAGTTTGTTTACACTTTTTACCTGAGTTTGTAGTTCTAATCGAATTCACGTCCAATGTATTATGGGTAATATTAGCGGTTAAAGTACGAACGGTGTTCTATCAATTCGTCCTACCTCCCATTCAAAAAAGTAGGTAGCACATTTTGATGACGCAATATGCTACCCATCAGATTTTGCTACCAGTGTAAATTTTAATGTTACGTAGTGTGATATGAAGCTGTAATATCACCCTAACCTACCTAATCCATAACCCCAACCTCAGAACCGTTCAAATACAGTGTTGGTATAGCATAATCTGATGGGTAGGATAAAATGTCAGGACACTGGTTCTACACTTCGAATTTCTACCTTAAATAATCAGGGTGCGAACTACGGGGGAGCTAGGCGGAGCTCGGCTCCCCTAAATAAGGCATAGGCTCCCCTGAAAACATGATTTGTGAAATTTTGGGGGTCTCAAAAAAATCGACAATGTGTTATTTTGACGTGCGGTGTCAGTATTATGTAATGTGACCATGGATTATTACGTGTAAAAGTGCAAAACTTTCATTCATTCATGCATGATGGCAATTTACACCTCACTTAAAAAAAGATAACTACACATGCTATGCTTGTCATGAGCATCAAGGTGTGGGGGTGTAGAGGAGCAAAGTCCAGTCAAGTCAAAGACTGACAGCCAGATGCTTTCATATGGATGTTAAGACACTGCTTATTCATTTTCCGAAACAAATGATGTGACGTTGTGTTTCGTTTTATTTGCTTCATAGTTGGCCAATACAATGTTCTTTTTTTAAACACCATGACATTGCTGTAAACATGTCAGACAATTAAGCTGAAAGCAAGTAAACTTGACAAAATGGAACCCCTTTCAATGGTGTTTCTTTCATTTTCGAATTCGCGATTATGTTTTACCGGAGTGAAAAGTGAGATCCCATGACATTCTATAGGCCTATGTAAAATAAAAATTAAAAAAGCATATGCTGTCCTTAGCGCCATCATCTTGAACTTAGAGCGAATAGAAAAATGATAGGCTACATGACGAGGTTATTTATTTTGATGTTAGGTGAAGCATATTCGTGTGTATTGATTTTATATAAATGAATGTATTCCTCTCACAGAAGCACTGCAGGTAAAATTAGACAATGATGTCATGTTGTTTAGGCTGCTGTTGTTTGTGCATGTAAAAATAATTCCCTCAAAAGATATTTCCAAGGGTCAAAGAAAGTTATTGATGGGAAAACAAGCGCTTTTTTGCGAGAAAGTAAACCGAAACTATCATGGTGTTTTGTTCATTTAGCCTACTTTGTAATATTAGTTACAATTATAGAAATATTTGTTTTATATTTATAGATTCTTTGATTATACATTGCTGTTTAAGGACAGGGATCCTGTGTGTTTTATACTGTAGCCTACATCATTGTGGCAAGGCAAGCCAAGGGGCTCTTAAGACTCACTCCCCCACCCCCCGTTTTAGAAAAAAAAGTGAGCTCCCCCAAAGGCCACAGTATAGTTCGAACACTGTAAATAGTATACCATCCGGGAACCTTTGGCATACTCTTTTCAACATATAACGGTTTGGGACATACTAATTCTATTTCAGAATACTATTTAGGACAGATAGCATCCGAATTGGGATGCAGCACTCCATTTACTGTTTGTATATGATATCCATGATGCAAATTTCCCATTCCCACACATCCCATTGGTGCTCTAATGAATTGAGATGTGAACTGTGGAGGTCATTTGATTTTCGTCCAGCAAATATGATGCTTCGCAATTTAAATGGCAACTTCTATCTGATGTACACTTTTTAAACCAATGCATCACATTATAATTATTTTTTTTTATCGATGCACCAAGTGAATCAGTGAATCTTCCCATCCCTAGTGTATAGGTTTATGTTGTATAATAAATGCATTGGCATACTTATACTGCTCTCTGCAGTTAGATTGTAACTGCATTTCATTGGTTCTGTACTTGTACCACGCACAATGACATTAAAGTGGAATCTAATCTTGTTTCCCCCCGCCAAACTGTAGCGAGCAAGACACTCGAATCTAATGAGATCTCAATTTTGCCGAGAATTGAAAGAGAAAGGGAGATCCATTACTGACTGTCTTCAAAAGCTCATCTACTTCCTCCCATCACTTCAAAGTCAGGTTGTCTGGCGGTGCGTCCATTTCAGTGGCTCCTGATGTTTTCTTTTCAAAAACAGATCAAAGCCGAGTCCAAGTTGAAGAATTGTCATCTCTTCAGGACCGCCACAGCCTAGTCGGTTTAGAAGAGCGAGTGGGACTGGATGAAGAAAAAGAAAGAAAAAGCATTGATTGTCAGGTCTTGTTTCCTCTTCCTCACATCCAAAACGTGAGACATGGTGAGAGCGTGCTCCCCTAGAGCCATTCTTGCAAGATGCCTTTAACCGCATCTGTCTTCCACATCTCTCACGAGCAAAGCCGGGTCTTTTTTTATTTGGATATATATTCATCACCCCATCAAAGTGAGACAAAAGAGTCTATTTCTACCCTGTGCCTCTTTCACAGCTTGCTTTTTAAGCTTCAGGGTTGTCAGAGACAAAGAGAGCGAGCGAGAGAAAGAAAGGCTGTGATTTCAAGTAAAGACACAGCACTAGAACTTTTGTGGTCCCTACTGGCCTGCATACAGGAAAAGACATTTTAAAGAATCGGAATAAAAAAGGAAAGATCAGGGCAACCCAGAAAATGAGGCAGAGATGGAGATGCAAAGAGGACGTGGTGTTTCAAAAATGTTGAACACTCGGTAATCATTAATGAACAAGGTTAACTGCACCAGACGTCTGTGTTGCAAGGGAGTGGAGGCGTTTAATTTAAGCCAACAGGTTCCATATGACACCTGAGAGTCCAAGGACGTTCATATTTTCGTGCCAAAACATGTCAGGGTCGGAAAGGAGTAAACGAAAACTCAGAGACACTCTAAGAAGAGTCCCAGATCAGCAAGTCCACTGCTAACCAAAAGGAATAACCTCTGAAGAACTAATTCAGGCATGTACTAACCAGAAAAAGGCTGATGAGTCTGGACTCCAGCCATTGGACATCTGGCAGTGAGGTCTGGGTAAATCTGTTGTGCATTGATGGTGTGGTCAGAGAACATTTCTAAATCCCTTATTTGTTTGAGTACTTAACATTTGTAAATATAAGGGTACTAAAAGTTTAAGTTTAGATTTAACTGCCTTGGTCGACCAAAGTTCTGTACATAAAAGAGTTAGCATATATGACCTTGGACCACTTTTTTAGTTTTAGTTTTTATTATTGAGATTTATACATCAAGGCTGAATAAATAGGCTTAAAACAAGTTGCTTATTTATTCGAGTACTGGACATTTGTAAATATAAGGGGACTAAAAGTTTAAGTTTCGATTTAGCACTCTAAAAAAACAGCCTTGGTCGACTAAAGTGCTGTACATAAAATAGTTTACATATACAACCTTGGACTACTTTTAAACTTTTTTTTATTATTATTGAGATTTATACATCAAGGTTGAACAAATAAGCTTCAAACAAATCGCTTATTTGTATTATTACTAAACATTTGTACATATAAGGGTACTAAAAGTTAAAGTTACAGTTTATTACACTGAAAAAACAACCTTGGTCGACTTAAATGCTGTACATAAAAGTTTACATATACGACTTTGGACCACTTTTTAAATTATTTGTATTTTTATTATTGAGATTTATACATGGGGCGACACGGTGGCTCAGCGGTTAGCACTGTTGCCTTAGGCAGGAAGGTCGCTGGTTCGAGTCCCGGCTGGGTCAGTTGGCATTTCTGTGTGGAGTTTACATGTTGGTGGTTCATTCCTATGTGGTGACCCCTGATTAATAAAGGGACTAAGCCAAAAAGAAAATGAATGAATGAATATTGCATAGTACTGCCGAAGAAAATATTGCAATACATGTATTTGTCACGGTTTGTTTGCTCACAAAGGCACGAGACACGGAATTTATCAAACACGAAGATTTATTAACAACACTCACTGGAAACTGGAGACACAGGAAGACGGAGACACAGGAACATGGACAATACGTGGTGGCAATACAATACTCGACAATGGAAGAGACAGACTAAGGGGTAGATATACACATGGGCTAATGGGACACAGGAGGGGAACACAGGTGAAACTAATGAACATTAGGAAACGGCGGGAAACAGAACAAAGGAACCACATGACAACAACAGAAGCACATGGAACACTGGGGCAATGGAAAACACAGAACCTGACATTACCCCCCCTCCCTCCCTTTGAAGGCGCGTCCTCGCCGTCTCCGTCTGCGGTGGGCTGGCAAACGTTCCCTGCAGATCGGTGGTGTTGGGCTGGTCACTGGGTCGGGAGTGGCACTGGCGAGCTCTTCCTCTACACAGACGGTGAATGTCGATCCATTCGGTCCACTCCACATAAGCGGCAAAATTGCCCCGAGGACCATCTTCGGACGGCCGTGCTCTGCAAGCGGTGTTAAGGCTGGTGTTGAAAAACCCGCAGAGCACGTCGTCCGGATAGCTGGTGGTATTCGCTATTGACAAGTACAAACTCGTATGGTCCTCGAGGCTGCTTTCCCCCTGCTCCAGCAGGAGGAGAAGGAATTCGGGGCTGTAGATGGGGTCCATGGGAACACAGGGGAGAGGAAAAGAAAACACTGGGGCAAAAAAGACTATAAAAATAAAACAGGGGAAAACACGCCGCACTTGTTTGTTTGGGTCGAGTATTCTGTCACGGTTTGTTTGCTCACAAAGGCACAAGACACGGAATTTATCAAACACGAAGATTTATTAACAACACTCACTGGAAACACCAGTTACCACATGTAAAACCACTTCAAGAGTCTCCATAAAACCGAAATATAGTCAAAAGTGGCTTTTGATATGAACAGAGTTCTTTGCTGAAACAAGAAGCATCAAGAACCATCATTATTTTTAAAAGTGCACTCATTTGTGACCCTCCAGGCAGATTTCCTGACAAATAACTTTTGTATCTAACCAAGCGGAGAGAAAATGCATTTGATTTGTATTCATGATGCGCCAAGCACTCTTTCTTAACAACCACAATTTACTGTGTTCTGTGCAACGGAGATTTCCCTGATAGATCCCTCTGTTAGGATGGGAATGAAGAGACTTAGTCCCAAACCAACTGCTGTGCTAATCAAACGACACAATTCTTGTGAGTTTTCAGCATTTGTATACAGCAAGTAACGCGCTACTTCTCCAAGCGGTTTAGTTTTAATGACCTGCAGCAGGCACACACCTGTAATGAGCTTCAAATATGCACATTTCTGCTGCATGGAGACGCAGTTTGGTCGTCACTCGGGGCCTAATGGGCAGATTTGTTTAGATTTGCCAAACATATTTATTTCTCTTGCAGGCACAGAGTCTCTGAGGAAAGTCTGCTCAGACTGTACATACACCCTACAGGCGTGGAAATTAAACACTGACCTTGAGATGAAATTCAAAGGCAGTGACTGGGTAACAGATAAACGTGTGTGGAGAGAAAGAGAGGGAGGACAGATAGAGATCAAATGGAGTATGTAATTTTTTACCTACTTCATACTTAACATGTTTACATGAGTGTGAAGGTGCATAGACAAACAAAAATAATACACAAATTATTGGATCTTTCAACCCAGGCTCATTCTGAAAATGTACTGCTATATACATTTCAGGAGAGTGCCAAATACGTCCCACGAGGTACGTTTTTTTGCAGATTTTGTTTTCGCGAATCACTTTTTGAGATCTCAGATTTCTCTCGCGAGTGCCATTCGTGCCTGCTGTTCTCCCGTAAATCCACCAGAGGCCGCTGTTGACTGACTGACTGACTGACCGATCGACTGACCCACCCTCCTCCTTCCCTAAACCCAACCAATAGTGTTTTCAAAAGCACCGATTGACCAGCGCCCACCCACTTCCCTAAACCCAACTGACTGTTTTAAAAGCAATCCAGAAAGAGAAAAGCCGTCACCTGATTTTTACCACGTTTTCAGATTTTACCACATTCTCACCCTGTTATTTACTTGTTTATTTTATTTTTGGCTTCTGTTTTTGTCTTACTCACTTTCTGGAACTGTTCTTTGCCAGACTCGAACCTCGTCATCGTGGTCAACTTCTCTCTGCGTCTCAAGTCCGTCGACGTTCATGGCGAACTACTGGACAAACTGGTAACAGCGGGAAAGCCGTCCATATGAAGGTAAGCGGTCCGCAGGTAAGCTCGAAAAGAAACAGCGTCATACCACCCCGTAGCGTTTGTTTTAAAGACGAAATGCAGCCATAAGCACTTCTGGCTACATAATTTGCGATGTATATATATATATACCCATTACTTATTTCAATCTTTTATGAGTTTTGTTCTTCTGTTGAACACAGAAGAAGACATTTTGCAGAAAACTTGAAACAGTTGACTTCGAAAGTGTTTGTTTTCCTGCTATGGAAAAACTCATAAACCATTGGAGGCTGAATAGTGAGTCAATTTTCATTTTTGGCAGGACTATCCCTTTAAAAGCACATTTATTTTCACCTATAACATGGAATTACCTGCTACAGCCCAGCAGCTGTACTTTTGCATAGCTATTTGTCCAACACAATTTGCGCACTGAACGAAAAAAAATATGCTTAATAAGAAAGCAAAAAAAAAACTCATCTGAAAAAAGCTCACAAGACCATCTTAAGAAGTAGCTACATTTAGAATTTTTGGAAAAAAAGTTTTATTTTTTAAGACCTCAAATAAAATGTAAACTCATGAATGCATTTTTTTGAATATAGTAATAATACATATAAAATAATATAAAATAGTAATATAAAATGATGCATTGTGGTAGGTAATGTATAAAAATAATATATAAAAATAAACATTCTATTTGAATTAGCAGATAAAATTAGTTATTCTAATACTAAAACTTAAAAAAAAAATTATATCCATCTATTTTTAATATAAATATCATTCTTTTATTTTCGTTTTTTAAGACTAAAGTATATATATTTTTCTATTTTCTATCCTTTTTTTTAATTCTTGAAAAGTCAGTAAAACCAGGAATGTGTGTGTGTAAACACCAGTGATGGGAATAACGGCGCTATAAATAAACGGCGTTACTAACGGCAATACTTTTTTCAGTAACGAGTAATTAAACGAATTACTGTTTCCCCCGTTACAACGCCGTTACCGTTACTGACAATAAAATGCGCGTTACTATAATTGAGAACACTGAAGCGATTTTCATGCGAGCAGCATCTCTCTCAGCCAGCCATAGGACCTCTCTTTCTGGGGTGTGTGTATGTGTGTGAACACACGCACTACTCCGCCTCTGATTTGCGAACGATGGAAATCTATCTAAGCCAATCATCATGTTCTTGGTTACACCATGTTCACAGAAGCACCAATCATCATTGCTGGTTGGTTATGTGTCCCGCCCCAGCCACACAACACACACACACACACACACACGCACATGCATACACGCACACACTAACATTAAGGAGAACAGGTAGCATTTGCAAACTGGAAATATAAGCACTACTTTTCCTTCGTTGAGGTGAAAGGTAAGAATGTTTATGTATCATGCAACTTATGCCCAGAAAAAAAAATCTCTCTGCATCGGTAAGAAGTAATTCTAATCTAATGAAGCACCTCACGTCGTCACATGCCGCCACAAAATGAGTGACTACGCAGGTGATAACATGAGCTCTGCTACCAAAGGAGAAGACGAAGCCACGACGTCAAAGCAAATAAAACTTCATTTTTCTCCACCACAAACACTTATTACTCAGACAGAATTAAACAAAATAATATCTAGATATATAGTTGAGGACATGCTGCCGTTGTCTCTCACATTGTCCCACAACACCATTAAAACAGTGTAGATTAGTGTACAATGCTTTATATTTATTTTATAGTCATTTGACATTATGATGTTTTTAAAATAAGCCAATAGTTACTTTCCCTGGCAATTAGTTACTTTTATAATTATATACCTCAGTTACTAACTCATATACTATTTGTGAGAAGTAACTAGTAACTATAACTAATTACTCTTTTAAAGGAACGTGCCCAACACTGATAAACACTGATATCTTTTTTTTTTTTGCTGTGTGTGTTCTAGAAGAATAAAAAAATGCCACATCGAGAAATGAATAAAGAATGCAGGTGTGTACATAATGACAGATTTGTTTGAGTGTTTTGACAGTCATGAAAGTAAAAAGTCTGTATATTGTGAACTCTGGTAGACACTTCCCATGCAGACTGACACATCCACAGACACGCTGTCCAGAAGAAGAACTTTAAACAGAAGTGGAAGTTAACTTTTGGGGTGCTGAATTTTGACCTTCTGCACCCTGCCTCTGTGAAGAGCTCCAGGACGTAGCTTGAAAAGCTGAATAATGCATTTGAGCGCTCATAAGGCGCAGCCCATTAGCGCCTGTAATTGAACAACACTTTCTCCAATTATACATTTTCAATGACTAAGCGGAAAAACGGCGGGACTTCAGCAGGATGTGATTGATCCGTGGCAGACGCCTTTAAAATGCTAATCTGTAATCTTTGATGTTGAGAGTTGCCAGGTAAACCTTAGCACAGATGTCATAAATTAGATTCAGGGATCCTTTGAAGGCTCCCCAAACATCTTTTTCTTTTTTTTTTATTCCAAGCCAAAGCAGGTTTAAAGTAAGTCTCTCTCTTTCATGTCCAGACCTCTTGGCGTAAGTCCCTGGCCTTTACATTTATTATAGCTGACAGATAAAAACTAATTCATTAATTAATATGAGGTTAAGAAGAAGAGCAGAATTAGTTTCACTGCGATTTGAGCGACTGGCTTTTCAGACACTGGCATTGTTTCATTTAACACTGCCAGAAGATCCTGCTGGGACCGAGCCGGGACTTCAAACTGATGAAAGCTCCAGAACACACTGTGAATCGCTCTTTTTCTGCTGCTGTTGTCGGGTCTCTAGAGGGGGGATCATCCAAAAACAGTTGTTTATCTCTGCTAGGCCCCAAGTGAACTCGAAAGTTCTTCAAAGTCAACGTTAAATCAAAATTGACCCTATTTACTTTCGTAGCGCATGCTCCTGATCTTTCTGTAAATGATTAAATGGTTCCAAAGAAATTCAGATGTTTGTCTTTGTAATCTTTCTGCAAAATCTAATGACTCTCTGCAAGCACTGTTTTTTTTTCATAATCCTATCAATCCTCAAAGCATATTTATGTAATAAACATTAGTGAGGGCCATTCAGGTGAGTGTTTAAACGCAGTGTTTTCAAAGCAACATTTAAATAACTATTTCTGTATAATATTTCTGTATATTTTAGATTTTTTAAATAATGTTCTATTGTCATACATTATATATATATATATCGAATCTGATTCTGCAATATCAGCACTCGTACAGCCTCTTCACCCTTGTGTATTACTCCGCCTGCATGACAAGCAAAGATGTAAGCTCACTACAGTTTGACAAATATTGCAGCTGTTGGACAACATAATGTACTTTTGAGGGTGTTTTAGGCGAGGATGTAGTTGTTTAGATTGCAACTATGCAGTTTATTTGTAAGGATTGTGCCTTTTTAAAAATATTTATAATTTCTGAGATTCAGCACGTTGGCGGCCATCAGCAGGGCAAAGAAATTGACGGTTGACTTTCCACCACAAGATGGCGACAGAGACCGCATAATAAGTCCTTAGGGAGAAAAACTACAAATCATTATAAAAAAGGTAAGTGACGTTCTAAGTCGATCTCTCTCTTTTGTATGTTGTAGTGCTGTATTTAGGGGCAGTGCTGTATGTAGGGGCAGTCGTGGCCTGGTGGTTAGAGTGTTGGACTCGTGA
>CAIGQV010000919.1:11118192-11136219 GCA_903798115.1 Danio jaintianensis
ATTGATTGATTGACTGATTGACTGATTGATTGATTGATTGATTGATTGATTGATTGATTGATTTGCTCCCATTTTCATATTCGGCCCATATAAATACATATTTAAAAAAATGCATTGCTAACATTACATAATTAATAACTGAGTAATACTAAATATACCTAAACTTTAGCACAATCTGTATATGGAAGCTTATATGGAATATAAATATATGGAAACATAATTATATTTGATATCATTTGATATATTTATTTGTCATTTGTTAAATTATGTATTAACAAACCGATATTGCTAACTAATATTAATTCTAATCATCTGGGATCATTCAAATATACCACATTACAGATGTAAAACAAGTTGAGAACAAAACAAGTTTAAAACAAGTTTGATTTGTTGACAAACACAAAGGCTCAATGTAGGGTTATACACGCAGTGTCAATTGTATAAATAGTTGAATGAATGAATGAATGAATGAATGAATGAATGAATGAATGAATGAATGAACGAACACTTAATATTGTTTTATATCTCCAGAAACAGCAGGTTTGAAGGTTGAAACACTTTCAATCACTCACAAACTCGTGAGCTGGAGTGTGAAATGAGTGTTGAAGGTTCAGTCATGTTGTCATTGTCTTTCAAATTAAAAAAGCATCTGTTCAACACCTTTGATTCAGAACTATTTAAGCTGTCGTGCACAGGTAAAGAGCAAAAGAAGTTTAAAGTTTTGAAACAACTTTGTATGAGCTTTAGCTATGATAAATTTGCTCATGTAGATATGTCACAAATTACATTTATTACCTTCATTTGATTTGCCTTTATCAGTCCCTGGTAGCAGTAATGAGTTGGAGATGTGCTATCTCTCAGTTCCAGCCCTCCACAACTCTGGCCATGTGAGACAGATGGCCTGCAGTGCCTTTCTGTTTACCTGTTATAATTGCACACAACATTCCCCAAAAGATTGAGATACTATTTTACCACAAATACAGGAGGTTTTCAGTAGTGTAAATTAGAAATGGGTGTGGTAGCATACACCATCATCATTTGTCTTCCTGTATATGTATTTACAGAATTGCATACATTTACTGTAAAATATACAGCAATTTTCACAATGCAACTTTAAAATACAGTAACATACTGCATAAGTGTCCTACAGTAAAATACAGTTCATATTACAGTTAAATACTGTGTAATTTACAAATGATTTTTAAAAGTATGGTTATAGTGCAGCAATCCGCCAGTAACTTACTGTAAATCAATTACAGCAAAAATACTGTATTTACATTTACAGCGCCGTTTATCTTGCTGTATGTGTTTACAGTATTGCATACATGTACTGTAAAGTATAAAGCATTGTGTAATTTACAAAATATGACTTTTGTGTAATTAATAGTCAATAGTGTACATAGAAATGAAACACTGATGTAATTTTGTGTGGCAAACAAACAAACAAATATTATAATAAATAAAGGTAACACTTTAGTTTGTCACAATTACTACTTGCTTATTAACTTATGATTTTATTTTATTACACTAATCCTACCCAATATCTAAACCCAGTACCTAAATATCTTAGTTAATTGTTTGTTAATAGTGTGTCTTGTACATTAAAATAAAGTGTGACCTAAATTAAGAAATAAAATACAGACTTTTTTACACCTGAAAACATTTTAAATTTGGCTGACTTGATTTTCAGTCTTTAGCTGTGTTTGGATGAACCCATATTATCAGTTTAGCATCGGGTTGATGACCCGATGGACCCATTTACAGTATGCAACCAAATAATCTGGATTGGCAGCTTAATCAAACTGAAAAGACGTCTTATAAACTCCTTTATCAATATGAGCTTTACATTGTAAAGGGTGCCTTAAACCTTTTCTAAATCAATCAAAAAGACATGTAAACACGTTACTGGATTGAAAACATTCATTCATTCATTTTCTTTTCGGCTTAGTCCCTTTATTAATCTGGGGTCGCCACAGCGGGATGAACTGCCAACTTATCCAGCATACGTTTTACGCAGCGGATGCCCTTCCAGCTGCAACCCATCACTGGGAAACATTCATACACACCCATACACTACGGACAATTTTAGCTTACCCAATTCACCTATACCGCATGTCTTTGGACTTGTGGGGGAAACCGGAGCACCCGGAGGAAACCCACGCGAACATGCAAACTCCACACAGAAATGCCAACTGACCCAGCCGAGGCTCGAACCAGCGACCTTCTTGCTGTGAGGCGAACGTGCTACCCACTGCGCCACCGCGTCGCCTGGATTGAAAACATAAACGACAAAATTGTGCAGATGCAATGGAAAAGAAATAAACTACTTGTTTTGTTTGTATTGCAGGTTAGTTTTATCACATGGTACATATGGGGATAACAGCAAAAACTTAAAATGGAAATCATCTCCTGAAATATATAAGTATTAAAGGGATAGTTAATCCAAAACTGAAAACTCTATCATTATTTTTTCACTCTTCACTTGTCACAAAAGAAGATATTTGGAAGAAAGTTGGAAACCGTTTTTCATCTTTCTTCAAAATATCTTCTTATGTGTTCATTCATTAGTTAATTTTCCTTCAGCTTAGTGCCTTATTTTTCAGGAGTCGCCACAGCGGAATGAACCACCAACTATTCCAGCATATGTTTTACACAGCGGATGCCATTCCAGCCACCACCCAGTACTGGGAAACACCCATACAATCTCATGTTCCTCATACTCCTCTCATGTTCATACACATATACACTAAGCGAACCCACGCCAACACGGAGAGAACATGCAAACTCCACACAGAAATGCCAACTGGCCCAGCTGGGACTCGAACCAGTGATCTTCTTGCTGTGAGGCAACAGTGCTAACCACTGAGCCACCGTGCTGCCCCTCTTGTGTTCAACAGAATTTAAACAAAGATGAAGAAAAAAAGAGAGAAAAAAACCCATAAGGGTTTAGAACCACTTGAGGGTAAATTTTTATTTTAAGGTGAACTATACCTTTAGGACTGCTTTATAAAAAGAAGAAGAAGAAGAAGAAGAAGGAGAAGGAGAAGAAGAAGAAGAAGAAAATGAAGCTTGATGATTAGCCATCTTGAAACAGACATAAATTCTCTGTGCAATTTTGTGCAATGTACACATAACAAATCCCCATGTGACATGTAAATACACATATTTAACGTAAACACTATGTTTGAATCATCAGTCAGAAATCATGCATTCTGACTAAACAAAGGTCCCCATGTAAATGTAGCCACTTGGACAAAATAGCCTTCACATAAACACATAATTTGATCAAACTGGATGGAAAAGCCTATAATGTACATCTGAAATCTACAGGAAGGAATTAAGCATGATAACCCTTGAGTTATACATTTTCAGTGGGTATTTACTGAACCCATTCTTAGACTTTGGCTATTCTTAGACGTCTAGATTTTCACTGACAGCCCCAATTTAGCCTTGTTTTAGCCAACCCGTCTGTTAAGATGTCTATTAAACTTATTTTAAACACACACAAAACATCTTGCTGGGCACTGTCTGCCTGCAAAACCATCTCTTCCACCATACACTTCTATAAACGTTTACTCGGAAATATCTCCGATTACAGAAGTGAAACACTTCATGGATGTTGTTTCATGTTAACTCTAAGCGAATGTTCTGACTCAAAGCCTCAAAAGTGCTTGTCGGCTCACGACTGAACGGAGCTGTAAAACTTTCCTTTACTCTAAACCTCAGGAACAAAGAACGGAGTCTATGCACATAAAGCACGACGTTTAAGCATTTCCCACAGGGGCCTGAAACAGTACGGGCACATTTCCCAGGCTTCAATTCGCCGCTGCTGTCTTACTGATTTTAAAAGTCACTAAAAATTCCTCCAACCTGTCTGCCTATAAGTAAATTCATTCTCACTGTAATGCAGTCCCGTAATTGCTTACTTTGTTTCCCGTTTCCATCTCACGCCATGCGCTGATATATGCAGCATTGGCCTCCTGCGAGTGTTGACGGCAGTGTGTCCAGTAGGGGGCCTGCATTAAAGTCAGCCCTGTTGCATTTCAATGATAAAGCGAGCTAAACAGTAATACCTCCTCCTCTGCTTCTCACAGCGAGACACTGTCGCACAACTGACAAAGCTATTACGCCTGACAAATGTGGAGGGCAGGTTCACAAACCCCTGTTGCTAACCAAAATAACCCTGTCTACTTTTAGCGCGTATCGCTATCTCCGCTTCCTCCCGCTAATTTAAAAATCATCACTTCCGAGATGCATCTCCGAAAGCGTCTGACAACAGCATAAGGGCTTTAAATACGTTTGCTCTACAGTCAATTGTTTAACATGGTGTTTGAGGAGAAAAATAAGCAACTGCTGACTGTTGGCTATAGGTTATGTACACACCGTATGAGCATCGGTTGCCTCCTGTGGAAGACCCCATTCAGGCCTAAAAAAGACAGCTTAAAAAAAATTAATGAAGTAAAAGATTATCTCTCCGAGGTGATAAAAGCCAGCTCAGCAGCTTGTGCGTGTGTGTGGTGCTGAGGCTGCTGGATTTGGCACTCGCGAGACTTCTTATCACAGAATACAGCTGACCGTGTCATCACGTGAAGTTTTACATGCTACAGATAAAACCTTCTCTCGTGCTGTCAACAGAGAGCACACGTAGAGATGCTCACATGTGAAGAATCTACACACACGCACGCGCACGCACGCACACACACACACAGAGATGAATGCTTCTGAGGTCTGAAGGTTTGAAAAACTGTTGACGGCTTCACACAGGTAGGACCTCATAAACACACACGCGCTGTATATTTAAGCCATGTTTACACATAAACGGGTATTTTTGAAAATGGAGTTTTTCCTGCTTTTGTTTTTTAAATCTCCGTCCAACGAACCAACAGGCGGCGATAATGACACATTAATGCTGAGTTCACACCAAAAGAGGAATTAAGTATTTTCACAAGTAAATTGCATGCAAGTCAATGCAAATGTGAGAACAAAAGCAGATTACCGTCCCGTGGTGCGAACGGCACAGAATACATGATGCATTTGTTGCGAATGTGTGGAATTTGCCTCATTCGCGTCTTCCACGTTTGGTGTGAACCAGGTGTTGTATTGAAATCAGAGTCCCCGGACAAATCTAACTCCTCTACCCTTAAAAACCTGTTCTGATGAAGCTACAGTCAAATGATTTTGCAAAATCACTCTGACATCAGCATACATTTGGTTTATATGTGACCTTTTAAACCTGTATTTGTCTGAATGACAAATTCAGACAATTTTTTCTGAATTTTTGTCTGAATGTTATGTTTATGTTTATTTACATTATATAAACATAATAATTTATTATTTACATTATATAAACATAATAATTTATTATGTATTTCTCTGAATGTTTTTGTTTCAACATTAAAGGAAATTTCTTAAAAAGGTTAGTATGTTCTACTTTCCAAAAAGTATATAAATTCATCCCATTTGACATTTTAAATTCTTTTGAACACATTTCGGTGCTGCTTGTCAACAAAGTCCCTTTAAAGCAAGTCATTTCACTTGGCGGCCATCTTTGAAATGCCTCTCGGGCATTCTGTCTGAATGGGAAAAACATAGAATTCTCCAAAACTGTTTGCTAAGCTTACGAATACATTACATATATGGAATCACCAATGAAATTAAACAACAACTGTCTCATAAGTTTCGCTTCTAAACGTTCAAATCAAACAAAATCTGCATTTTTTCAGGTTGCCCAAGCTAATGCGCATATGCACTCGAAAGGAACGAGATCACGACACCAACCTCATTTATGGCCGTTCTACACATTATCATCCTCTGGATAATGATCGTCTGATTGTGCTGGTCTTCTGAAGTAATTCACAACTTGGTCTTGATGGCGAATCTCCTCCAGAAATGACAGCGACTCTTTGTTTACAAGTTTGTTAGCGTTTTAGCAGTTGCTGCCCATGTGATGTGCGTTTGACAGGACGGACTGTACCTAAAAATCTAAAAAACCTTTGTTTTCAAGTGTAGTTGATCCATTCAAAAGCACAGATTTTAAGTTTTATGTGGATATATTTCTTATGTCTGTGAAGCACGTATTCACTGAGATTCCAGTGTGTTTGTTGACCACCAAACTGTCATAAAAGCACACATCTGGTCCGAGCTTTTCCCCCGGAGAATCGGCAGTCTATATCGATTGATGATTGGCTCCTGTACTAGTTGGCGGGGCTTCGTTCGCCATATTGACCGTTACACTTTTGCCCATTCAAAACTATATGAGTGACATGTCTTGTGTATTCTATAGTATCGATAAAAGGTTTAGAATAAACCGCTAGTTTAACTGCAGGCACTGCGTGACATGTGTGCACGTGAAGGGGAGTCAGATTTGTCCGGTGAGTCCAATTTTGATGCAACTACGGCCGTGTTGGACAATCAGAAAGGACAAAACAGTGCGGACGATGACATCATGACATGAAAACTCCAGTTGCAGTGTCCACATGACCACACTGAACCCCGAGTTTTGTAAAATCTTCACCCTGACCGGAGTCTTTAGAAATGTTCTATTTCAGTCACCCGATATTCTGTTTTCGTGTGTACAAACAGTAAAGTCACACAGAAAAAAAGTGTGGTTTTGAAAATACACGTTCGTGTGGAAAGGACCTTAGACTAAACTGATTATTAAACTAAACTGAATCAGTTTTAATCTGACTAGAACTACACTAGTATTGCTGCCTGGTATGACTTGTATTATTATTTCCCCCCGTTCATCTATGCAAAGCAGCTTTAACACAGTCTACATTGTATAAAGTGCTATACTGTAGAAATAAAAGTGACTTGACTATGCCATCTATCAGTTGGCATCAACATTCATACAGTATCACTCATAGATACATGGACTTGCTACATCTGAACACTCTGCGGTATGTCAGTGTGTTGTCAATTAAAGTTTGCATGAAATTTACTAAATTTACTCCTCTTATTTTTATGTACATATAGTACTCATATACAGTGAACATTATTTTGTAATTATTAATTTTGCCCTCATATTTAATCAAACAGCCTACCATAACCTCCCCTTCCTTCTCAAAATGACTTTTATTTTCACTTCTGGTCACATATCGGTGTGTGTCTTCTTTCTGCCCTGCCTTCGTTGGAGGTAGTGGTTCGAGTGAATATGATACGATGTCCATCTGTAAAATATAGCTCATTGTTCTCGTCACCATCAGCCATCATTCATTAAGTATGACGTGTTTACATGCTTTTGACACAAATTATCCTACTCGATTACTTGTGCTGAGAGATCGGATACTGACGCTAAACCCATAAACCTTTTAAACCATCATTTGAAAACAGTAGTAAAATTGTTGGACAGATAGCTATATTGTAAACAAAGGTAAACAAAAGTGATGCATTCAGATGAAACCATGATATTTATCGTCATGTTAGCTAACGTCTTTGGCTTGTTGTATTTTGACAATACAAGCTCCTGTAGTTTTTTAAAGACATCGATAGTCATGCTTATACACTGTACAACCCAAAAAGTTAAGGTAACTCAAACCATTTGAGGAAACCGATTGCAACAAACCATTTAAGTTAAAAAAAAATCCTAATGAGTACTGTGAATTTAATCCATTTGAGTAAACGAAGCAATTTGAGCACAGTAAAACCCAATAAATGAAGAGAACTTAAACCAACTGAGTACTGTAAAACCCAATGAGTTAAGGCAACTCAAACCATTTAAAGAAACCGATTGCTACAAACAATTTCAGTTAAAAAAAACAAATCTATATGAGTACTGTGAACTTACTCCATTTAAGTTGAAGTAATGAGGTATCTAATTAACTCATTACCTTCAACAATGAGTTCAAAACTCTTTTCAAGTGAGTAGAATTAACTTTCAGTAAATTTTAAGTTAACTACACTCATTTCATTTGATAAAGTTAACTGTTGGGTTTTACAGTGTATAATTGCAGTTCAAGACGCACAGTAAACTTGCTCTTCAGTGTTGGCATACCTGTATGTCAGGCAGTCAATAGAAGCAGCCAGTAATGATGTACCTATACATATTTAGTGTATGAGTAATATTTACGTGCTCAGCATGTACATGCCAGCTTCTTCTTCTTCTTTTTACTGTAAACGACATGCGACTCATCTACCGAATAATAATGATGCTACAGTTAGTTTTGCAGGTGTTTGGTTATAAATAAAAGTGTCTCCTGGCATCTGAGTTTGCAGGTGTAAGATTATAAACAGAGGATCTTCTACGACAGTATATTTATGCACCTGTTTCAGCAAACATTTTGTAAAAAATAGTTAAATCATCATAGTGTTTTGGAAGTTAGACTTAGTGAATCATGTCATTTCATGTTTGCAAGAAAATATTTACTGTTAACTCTGTAAATAATCTCTTAAGTTCAGCTGTGGCTTAGTGGTTAAAGAGTCAGACTTATGATCCAAAGGTTGCAGGTTCAGGTCTCAATAACTTCAGGAATTGTTGATATCATGTGTGTGTCCATTACTTTCTCTGCAGTTGTATCAGTCAAATGATATGCCCAAACTCTGAGCATGGCACACATTTCACAAACTAATTATTTATTAAAAGTACACTACTAGTATCTTCATGAGTAATACAATAAAAAGTGTCATTGTAGACTATAGTTTTGCACTTACAGTGTATTATTGTTACACTTACTATACTAAAAGTGTAATTCTATACTTATATACTAAAAGTGGGTCGATTTAGTCAAGTAGTACGAACAATTACCTTTTTTTGTTATATACATTCAAAAAATGTTTGCTGTATGTACTACTTACATTAATACTTATTTAAAATGAGCTGAAACAACTCAATTCGTGATTTTTATATGGGAATAACTTAATTGTTTTATGTTCAACCCACTTAAATTTGTAAAAGCTTATAAGTTACTTAATTCCTTCATGTTGTCCAAACACAAATCGATTGTGTGGAACTGTAAAAAAATGTAAGCCATTACAACAACAAAAAAACATAATCCTTATATCCTTTCGCTTTTTCTTGTTCACTTAACTTGTAAAAACATCAGCTGCACTGTCCTAAAATTATTTGTCAGTAATACAAAAAAAACATTTAGTTGGGTTAACATAAGATTATTAGTTTTCTGGAGAGGTGAACTACTCTGTAAAAAAACTTTTTAAGTTGTGCCAACTGACATTTTTTTGTCTGCAGAACTGGAATGCCTGAAGTTGAATAAAAACAAAACATAATCCTCATTTCCTTTCGTTTTTTCTCGTGTACTTAACTTTTGAAAACATCAGTTGCGCTGACCTAAAATGTCTGAAGTTGAGTGAACAAAAAAACTCTTTTGGAAATTGATACTAAGAAACAATACATTATCCGAACAAACAAACATAGTTCAATTGAAAACAAAACAAAACAATAAAACAGAGAAGCTGCGGTCACACTGGACTTTTCTCCCCGTAGACTTCCATTCATATGCTCGCGAATGCGTCAGACCAGAAACGCAAGCTCCTGCGACAAGTTTCGTAGTTTGCTGCTTTGCAAAGTTCAAGCTTAGTGAACTCTGACCTGCAAAATCATATCACATGATTGCGTGAGACCAATCGAAGATCAAAACATGACCTCTCTGGACAGAAATGTAAAACATGGACCAATCGCTCGCTTTTTTTTATGTCTAATCATCTTGTTTAATCCCGCCCCTTTTCGCAGGGCCGTACAACAAAATATCGCACGCACAAACTCTAGTGTGACCGCAGCAAGAGAAATGTTAACTAAACATTTATTAAACACAGAATTACAAACAAGACAGGAGGCAAAACAACAATAATGGTAAACAAGACAAGGATCAAAACATGGCAGGACAAACAGGGAAAATGCTTTGTAATGCTTCACAGGGAAAAACAAGCCTCAGCAAAGAGTCTGTGTGAATGAGGTGTCTTCATAGTCCTAGTAATCAGTCCATCATGAGCTTCCAGCTGTGTGTGTGTAATCAGAAACTGGTTCCTCCATTTGAATTATAGTTTGAGCATTTGATTTGTCATTTAATTATTATAGGATTTTACTGAGTTGTTCATGAAAATTAAATATCAAATACATGTGATTTCTCATTTGAGAATGCATTTTGATTTATTATTTGATCGTTTGAGCATTTGATTTGTCAAGACTGAAATTTGAACTTGTCAAGATTGAAATAGTAACATATAATCAGTGTCGAATGTGAGTTATGCCACGGTCACACTAGAGTTTGAGCATGCAAAATTCTGTTGTACGGCGCTGCAAAAAGGGGCGGGATTAAGCAAGATGATTAGACATTTTAAAAAGCGAGCGATTGGTCCATATTTTAAATTTCTGTACAGAGGTCATGTTTTGATCTTCAATTGGTCTCACGCAGTCACGTGATGAGATTTCGCAGGTCAGAGTTTACCAAGCTTGAACTTCGCAACGCAGTGAACTGCGAAACTTGTCGCACGTGTTTCCGGTCTGTCGCATTTGTGTGCGTATGAATGGAAGTCTATGGGGAGAAAAGTGCAGTGTGACCACGGCTTAATGCTGCATTTCACATGAAATACTGTACATTTTTGAAGGGCCATTCAGAACAGACAGAACAACTGTGGTTGCCATACTGGGAGGTGGTTCTAAACCAAAGTATTCAAATAGTCACTTCAAATTGCCATTTGGAATGGAGGATTTGCAAAAGGTTTAAGGGATGAACACTTTTTGCTCCTATGGTTCTTTATGCATGTTTAATCTGATATGTAGATCATGACCGAGGGCAGTGGGTGCACATTGTATTTTTAAACTATTGTTTTAATGTAACTGTATTTTTATTAGGATGTATTTTACTAGGATTAGGATTTTTAATGTGTATGGTCTATGTTGTCTTGTGGGTGTCTATGTACAGCAGAACTTTTTTTCTGACAACAAATCTCTCCTAAGGGAGACAATAAATTTAACATTGAACCTTTCAATGTTTCAAGAAATAGGGTTTTTGATTCCCTACTCCCTTTTGGTTCCTTATTTCCTAGACCTTTACAGATATGTATTTTTAAACTGTTCAGAATAGAAACAGCATTGTAATAAACAATGTCTATATTTCATATTCTTCTTAATAAAATTAAATTAAATTAAGTAACATCAAATAAAATACCTAATCCTGTATTTAATAAATGATGCTCAATAAATATTAACATTTATATGAATAATACTAACAATATAAATGTACAACCAGAGGTGGATTGGATAATAATGTGTACACCATGCATTTATCTCATTAAATGAATGTTGTGTAATAATCTCCTAAAGAAAGCATCACGGAATTCCCACGGTCACCGAAAGTGTCATTAATTCGCTTTCAAATGCTAAATAGCCTTCATTTATTGTCACTGTCTACTAAAAGCAAGTCCTATTATGCTTTGCATGTTAAGCAGCCATTACTCTCAGGTTTGTATCACAGTTTCAAAACAAATGTGTTTTATAAAAGACAAAATTAATGAGAACCACAGGTCAAGCGCCTGCCGGACGCATACTCTATGATTAGAAAACTATGATATGCTATTCCAAAAATAATCGCTATGTAAAACTATTATTAGCACGTCTGTCATGACTATTCACAGCTCAGTAATGAAATGCATATTAGGGGTGTTTGTTGGAGAAAGAAGAACATTCTGGGTTAATTGCAAATTAAAATGTAAGTGAAATTATGATCTTAACATGTACTTGGTTTCAAATAAAAAGGTAGTTACGTCTTTTTATCTTTTCTAGATATGCATTTTCTATAAATTTCAAGACACAAAGCCACAATTCTGAGAAAACTTGCAATTGTGAAAAAGTCTGTTAATGTATGTTAATTAACCTTCCATATTTTGGGATTCACACATGTTTTCCATTTAGTTATAGTTATGACATGCATTATGGGACATTGATCTTTGCTCTGTTGAAGTTTGATGTTGAAAATTCAACTCTACAGTTTAACAAAGTGACTTTTATTGAATTTTTTGTAGTTTGAAACGATAAACTGTATAAATAATAATATATTATGTCTGTAAGATAACAAAAAAAAGTACTGCCAGTTTATTACCAGGCTTCTGTACTGTAATTTACAACACCAATCCAGAAAATATATTACTTCAAACTATTAAAAATGTCAATAAAAGTCACTCTTTCCAACTTTTCAACATCAGAAGTTGTTGAATGAAAGATCAAGGTCCATAATGAAATTCAAAATCATAAATAATAATAAAAAATAAAAAAACATGAATCACAAAAATACAGAAAACAAAATATTTTACAGAATTTCATAATCTATAATGTCTAGTGTAAGTCATAATAGTTTTTTTTTAAATATTTTAATTCAACATAGGCTCATTCTGAAAACGTAGCCCTATATACATTTCTGGAGATCGCGAATTATGTAGCCAGAGCTTCGTATGGCTGCATTGCATCTTTAAAATGAACGCTACGGGGCGGTATGATGCCGTTCCTTTTCTCGCTTACCCACTGACCACTTACCTTTGTGTGGACGCTTTTCCGTTGTTACCAGTTTGTCCAGTAGCTCGACATTTACGTCGGTGGACTTGAGAGACAGAGCGGAGTTGACTGCGACAACAGGGTTTGAGTCCGGTGAAGAACAGTTCCAGAAAGCGGGTAAGACAAAAACAGAAGCCAAAAAATAAAATAAACAAGTAAATCTGAAAATGTGGTAAAAATCAGGCGAGGGCTTTTCTTTTTCTGGATTGCTTTTTAAAACTTTGGGTTTAGGGAAGTGGGTGTTTGGGTCAATCAGTGATTTTAAACACACTATTGGTTGGGTTTAGGGAAGGGGGAGGTTGGGTCAGTCGATCGGTCAGTCAGTCAGTCAGCCAGTCAGTCAGTTGACAGAGACCTCTGGTGGATTTACGTGAGAACAGCAGGTGCGAATGGCACTCGCCAGAGAAATCTGAGATCTGAAAAAGCATACACAGCGGCCTCTGGTGGATTTGCGAAAACAAAAATTGCAAAAAAACGTAGCTCCACAAAATGTATATAGGGGTATGTAATCAGAATGAGCCTGTTTTTTTTTATTCTCTGTTATTGGTTTATTTATTTATTTATTTATTTAATTAATTCCTTCTCTATATCATCGTTTTGCCCTGTCACCAAGACAAAAAGAAATGTTCACAACATCTAAAATTGCTAATAAAATCCATATTTCAAGTACTGGCCAATGCCTGTACTATTGATGTGGGAAATATTACATCATATTTACTGTTATCTATTTAGAGACTTTATTCTTCACGACTCCAGTGATAATGAAAGTTAGTTAGGCATTAAACATTTAAAAAACCTTATTTTCATGCTACACCATTTTCAACAAAAAATATCAACACAGGCTCATTGTGGATACCACTGTCTACATTTCTGGAGAGCGCGAATCATGTAGGCAGAGGTACGTATGGCTGCATTTCATCTTTAAAATGAATGTTATGGGGTGGTATGATGCCGCCGATGGCTTCTGTTCCTTTTAGCGATACCAGCTGACCGCTTACCTCCATACGGATAGCTTTTCTGGTGTTACCAGTTTGCCCAGTAGCTCGCCACGTATGCCGATGGACTTGGGATGTGGAGCAGAGTTGACTGTAACGATGGGGTTTGAGTCTGGCAAAGAACAGTTCTAGAAAGCAGGTAAAACAAAAAAATTCAAATAAAATAAACAACAGGCTGAAAACATGGTGAAATTATGCGGCCGTGATGGCCTTTCTTTTTCTAGATTGCTTTTGAAAACACTATCGGTTGGGTTTAGGGATGGGGGTGGGTCAGTTAGCCAGTCAGTCAGTCGACAGCAAGCGTATATTGCACCCTTTGGTGGATTTGTGTGAGAAGAAGATGTGCGAGAGAAATCTGAGATCATCAAAAAGCATACACAGTGACCTCTAGGGGATTTGCAAAAACAAAAACTGCGAGCAGACATTCTTCCGGTTATGTATTTCGCTGTCCCCAGAAATGTAGACCTGGGTACGTATCCGTAATGAGCCTGGGTTGAATAATATAATACTGTTGAGTTTTCTATTACTGTATATTCTGTGTTCAGTAGTCTATAGGCATATACGAGTACTTGACAGCCAAACCAACAATGGTTAACTACATGACTGTATCTGCACTGGCACATAATTTGACATCTACAGTCCTGGCATGCATAATACAGTGTTATAGTTCATATATGAGTCCATATGGGATATAATTTTTTTTGACAACATTGTCATCTGTATGTTAAGTTTCCATGAACGCAAAGGATATTTTTAGCATATCGTTGTCATGTGATCCATGCAATAAAACACTGTTGCTCCATGTTCCGAGGGCGTATGCAAACTTCGAAAAACTGAAGCTAGTTGCTGTTTTTAATAATGCATTCTGCTCTCGCCTCCATCTTGTTCTCAACATATTGTGTTTGTGCAGGACAAGCAGTATTTGCAGGTCAAGTAATCATATTTCAGAAGGAATGAAGTGGGCCGAACAGGCAGCAGTTAGAAAATCAATTTCATGTCACTCTCAGTGGCCTGTGTTTCAGTAAGGTACTGTATGTTGTGTGTAATTTTCTCATCGCTGCACAGCCGTCACCTTCTGTTGTTCCTCCAGCAGTCACCGAGTAACACGGAAGCTGATCTTTAGAGATCCTGGCATATATGTGCGACGCTGCATTGCAAAGGTGATGAATTGCTTAAATAAGCTGCTTCTGCGAAGTGTTTCTGCAGTTCCCTGTCAAAATACTGTATACATTTCCAAACAGGTCTTTATTTATGAGACTATACAGGCTGGGTTAGCTTTCAAAACAATGTCTAAGTTACAATTATAAAAATAGGACCGTCTTTTGAGTACTGATTCGGAAAGCATTGAGGTCACGTTATTTCGAAAGCCCTATTAAGGGAGATAATGCGATTTTTCTTTCAGTCTGTGTGTTAGTGGTAGAGATATTTCAGCATCTGCTAGTAAATAGTGATAAGTGACCGTCTTTATAATCATCTTATTATGCATTCTATTGATTCTTTAGAAAATGCTGATTTATTCAGAAACAACAACAACAAATGAATAAGTCAGTGAATGAGTCAACAGATTCATTCGAAAAAATGCTGATTAATTCAGTATTCAATATGATTTGATTGTTTTGGGATGCAAATTTATTTAGGGTTGCAGAAGTGACCATATTCAGGAGTGAGTTGTGTAAATCGTTCACTCTACCAAACTGTTCAAAACAGTAATTCGTTTAGAGTCATTTGAATCATTCACACAACTGATTCCTTAAAGAATTCCTTCAACCAATTATTTATGAAATGCTGATTTATTCAGAGGCGACACGGTGGCGCAGTGGGTAGCACAATCGCCTCACAGCAAGAAGGACGCTGGTTCGCGTCCCAGCTGGGTTAGTTACCATTTCTGTGTGGAGTTTGCATGTTCTCCCTGTGTTGACATGGGTTTACTCCATGTGCTCCGGTTTCCCCCACAGTCCAAAGACATACGGTACAGGTGAATTGAATAAACTAAATTGGCCGTAGTGTATGTGTGTGAATGAGTGTGTATGGGTGTTTCCCAGTACTGGGTTGCAGCTGGAAGGGCATCCGCTGCGTAAAACATATGCTGGATAAGTTGGCAGTTCATTCCGCTGTGGCGACCCCTAATGAATAAAGGGACTAAGCCGAAGTAAAATGAATGAATGAATGAATGAATGAATGAATGGTTTATTCATAAGGGATATGTCAGTGAATGATTCAGTCAACAGATTCATTCAAAAAAATGTAGATTGATTCAGTAACAAAACAAGCGAATGAGTCATTTCAAGCATTCACTGATTTGATTCTTTTGGGATGCAGATTTATTTAGGCTTGCACAAGTGACCATATTCAGGTGGGAGTTGTGTAAATCATTCACTCAACCAATCTGTTCAAAACAGTAATTCATTTAGAAACAAACAAAATGAGTGAGTCATTTGAATCATTCATCATTGAATCATTCATCATCTGATTCCTTAAAGAATTCTTTAAACTAATACTTTAGAAAATGCTGGTTTATTTAGAGAGAGGGAACAAAAAAAGAACGTCAATGAATGAGTCAACAGATTCATTCAAAAATTGCATTGCATTGATTCAGAAACAAAACAAGTCAATGAGTCATTTCAAGAATTCACTGATTTGATTCTTTTGGGATGCAGATTATTTAGGGTTGCACAAGTGACCATATTCAGGAATTAGTAGTGTGAATCATTCACACAACTAATTTATTCAACACATCAATTAGTTCATAAACACAACATATGAGTGATTTGGATTATTCATGGAACTGATTCTTTAAAAATAAATAAAAAATCATTACTCAGTCATTTGAATCATTGACCGAATCATTGTTCAAATAGCTGATTTCGGAACAAAACAAATGAGTGAGTGAGCTATTTGAATCATTCACTCAGTCAAATAGTTAAAAAAAAAATATTCATTCAGGAACAAAAGAAGTGAGGGAGTTATTTGAAACATACTTTCAGACATTTATTTCGAAAATTCATTAAGGGTTGGCACGGTGGCTCAATGGTTAGTACTGTAGTGACTTTAGTACTCACAGCAAGAAGGTCGCTGGTTCGAGTCAGGGTCTGGGTCAGCTGGCATTTCTGTGTGGAGTTTGACAGACATGCCCTATAGGTGAATTGAATATACTAAATTGCCCATAGAGTATGAGTGCCTGTGTGAATGTGAGAGTGTATGGGTGTTTGCCGGAATAGTTGGCGGTTCATTCCGCTGTGGCGACCTCTGTTTAATCAGAGACTAAGCCGAAGGAAAATTAATGAAATAATAATTTATTAAGGAGTAGATTAATTACATTATTCATGAATGATTAGATTAAATCTATAAATTAACAAATCATTTTGATTTACTTTTAACAAACAAGAGACTTAATGAGTGACTGATAGGAATGCATTAGAATGTTGTATAAGTTTGTTGTATATTATATATAGCCTACACTATAAAAAAATCCCTAAATTAGCAGTTTTCCGTATTTTGTGATTCATGTTTTAATATGTTATTTCCACTGTTTATTTATGGTTTTGAATTGAATTATGGGATCTTGATCTCTCCTCCAATAACTTTTAACCTTGAAAAGCTTGAAAAAGTGACTTTCATTAACATTTTTAATAGTTTAAAGTGATATATCGTCTGGGTTGGTGTTGTTTATTATGGTACAAAAACCTTGTAATAAACTGCCAGTACATTTTCTGTTCTTTTACAGACTTATTTCTCTATATATTATTTCTTCTACATTATATTATTTCAAGCTACTAAAATGCCAATAAAAGTCACTTTGTTAAACTGTAGAGTTGAATTTTAATCATCAAAAGTTGATAGAACAGTGACCAACATCGAATAATTCACAATTCACAACGGTAAATAAATAGAAAAACACAAAAATACAGAAACTGTTAATTAACAGATTTTTTTTTACAGTGTATACATCTTTTTAACTTACCAGAGCCTAAAATGTAACTTTCTTTTTACAGTAACATGACAAAAAAAAAACATGTTTTGGATTAGAAAAGGGTTAAAACATAATATGCTTGAGATTGAGCACATTGGACGTGTATCATTTCATTTCAAAATTGAACACTGACCTAAATAAGAACCAGAACTGTATACAAGGAAGGAACCATATTTAAAGCTTCTTCTTCTTATTTTTTTTTCACATTGTTAAAGAGCATTTAGTTCTGTGGGTGCCAAGCAGTGTCAGTCCATTATGCAGTTTAGCTGTATAGAAAGTGTCAAGCACATTTCAGAGAAGTGCAAACGGCAATGACCGCCGTTGTGAGAGCGAGAAAGCAAACACAAAGCTATGGAGGACTCAGCTGGCTTGCCTGTCACCTGAGTACACCAGGTGCAAGAAGATTCTGGACCAGTGAGTGCAGCAAAATTCCCTTGTTGGTTTTCCTTCATTTAGCATATGATCCATCTTGGGTTGTGTAGCTAACATATGTTGACCCAGATTAACAGCTATGAATATATATATATATATATATATATATATATATATATATATATATA
>CAIGQV010000919.1:11138889-11146389 GCA_903798115.1 Danio jaintianensis
CATATGTTTTACACAGCAGATGCCCTTCCAGCTGCAACTCAGTACTGGAAAAAACCCATACATTCTCGCATTCACACTCATACACTACAGCCAATTTAGTTTATTCAATTCACCTATAGCGCATGTCTTTGGACTGTGGGGGAAACCGGAGCACCCGGAGGAAACCCACACTAACAGGGGGAGAACATGCAAACTTCACAGGTTGGTGACAATGCTAACCACTGAGCTTACCACCTTTTACAGACTTATTTCTCTATATATTATTTCTTAAATATTATATTATTTCAAGCTACTAAAATGTCAATAAAAGACACTTTGTTAAACTGTAGAGTTGAATTTACAACATCAATGGGTCGACAGAGCAGACATCAACATCCCATAATGCAATTCACAACCGCAAATGAACAGAAAACACCCAAAACAGGGAAACTGTTAATTAACAGATATTTATTTTACAGTGTAATATAAAGTGGGAGCCAAAAATCTTACAAACCCCAAACTTTTACATGCTGTGATATCCTCCTCCGAACATTTTGTTCTCTCCAGCCGCATCAGCAGACCTGCAGACAACTGGCCATCCATTCCCAGAATCCTCTTCACCCACTAACAGACACGGAAGAGTTGCTGATGGAGCTCTGCAGGAGATCAGTGGACTCTGCCAGCGATGCTCTCAGTCCTGTCACTGCCCGGATCACCCACAGAAATGAAGGCCACATCCAAGACAACAGCTGGGAGCAGCCGTGAAACCAATGACACGGATGATCCGTCGCTCTGGACCCCAAACCCTTGCAGACAATACACACCAATGCCAGCTTGAGCCGATGCCAGCGCCGTGATGCATGCGTCCGATGTCAGGCAAGAACGACCCTGGCACCATATTATGACTATTAGAGTGGCTGGGTGGGACTCCAAATGATGTGGGCAGAGACTGACAAGATCAGAGATGTGAACGTACACTCAACAAAGTTACGTTTGCTGTTTGCTCAAATTACTTATTTAAAATGAGCTGAAACAACACAATTCTTGATGTTTTTTTACTTAATCGTTTTTTGTTCAATCCACTTAAATTTGTAAAAACCAATAAGCTAACTTAATTCCTTCATGTTGTCCCAACAACCAGGTGAATGAGCAACGGTTTCTGCTGTTCTGACGTCAGCTGCAGATGTGAATGAATGGCGGAAGAAAGTAGTTCCCCTTATAAAAGGGTTTTAAGACTCTCCGTGTTTGATTTTCTTTTTTATACACACGGTTATACCGTCGAACTGTTGTATAAACGCAATATCACACTCGTAGCAGTGCGATGTGGCTGTATATCGTCACTGGTGGGACACTGCTGGGTTCCTTTATATGTGTGGAACCCAGCATTTGTTTACAGTGTATAAATACTCAAAACCGGCCTTTTAAAGTAAAAAATCTGTTTTTATTTAGATTTTTTCACAACCCTAAACCACAAAACCTTTTGAATCTGAATTTAAAAAAAGTGGTCTTGATCAATTTTACCAAGTAATCTTTTACCTCGTTTTGAGCTACTGAAAAAAAAAAATATATATATTCATTGGACTTACTTTTTTTTTTAAGGTAAGTGGTTTAAAACAATTTATATGGGCTGAATTTAAACAAAGTAATTAAATTTAGCAATGTTCAACTTAATTTGTTTGTTTAAATTCAGCCCATATAAATTGTTTGCAACCACTTAGCTTAAAAAAATTGTGTAAATCCATTCATTCATTCATTTTCTTTTCGGCTTAGTCCCTTTATTAATCTGGGGTCGCCACAGCGGAATGAACCACCAACTTATCCAGCATATGTTTTACGCAGCGGATGCCCTTCCACCTGCAACCCATCACTGGGAAACATCCATACACACTCATTCACACTCATACACTACGGACAATTTAGCTTACTCAATTTACCTGTACCGCATGTCTTTGGACTTTGGAACACGGGGAGAACATACAAACTCCACACAGAAATGTCCACTGACCCAGCGACCTTCTTGCTGTGAGGCGATCATGCAACCCACTGCGCCACCGTGACACCCTTAGTAAATCCAATGAATCATATTTTCCAGTGTACTAGAAACTATTAGATTTTACTAGAAAGAAATGACAGCTATAAAGTGCAAGCTGTTGTTCATGTTTAGTTATTGACATGAAAGTTTTAAGAATAAAGATATCAAATTTCAAGAATCGTATGAAAGACAAACATTTTCTTCTGATCTGTTTTCAAGTGTCAATCTTGGACACAGTTAATTTTCTAAATGTTAAAGTGGCCACATTTTTTTTTTATTATCTTTTAATTATTAAGGATCCTCAGAACTCAGATTTCTCCATGCAAAAGGATGTGTAACAAACTTGTTTGTCTTTAAAGGTCAACCATTACACATTAAGAAGGTTTCATTTGGTAGAGATGTATAGTATAACAATCACTTTCTAAAATGGCCACCAAATTCTCTTCTCGAGTAAAGGAAGTTATCATAATAAAAGTCCTCTCACAACACATTCAAATCAAACACATTTGACCCAAATAACTATACACAAATCACAACAAAATAAATGCACACAATCATATATAAATGCATACATTTATCAAAATATGAAAGTTGCTAGAAAGTTTTTTCGTGGCAGTGTCAAATTACAAATACACTTTAAAAAAAAAAAATAACAAACATTTTTTTCTAAATAAACTTTAAAATGATATATTATTGATGCTTAAGCCTGAATAAACTGTATTAAGCATTTTTAGATTTTTTTAGTGAACCAACAGTATTTTTTCTGACTAAATCTTTTATATTTTTGTTTTACAGTGATTTTCTTTCTAAAATTGCTTAATACACTCTCAGAAATAACTCTCATTGAAGCAGTATACCTTTTCCAAAGGTACACTTTTGTAACTGACAGGTCCACATTTCTACCATAAATGTACATATTAATACTTAAAAATTACAAATGTGTACCACATAGTAATTTAAAGGTACAAAATTGTACCTTTAAACTAAAAATACACACCTGTAAGGTTAAAGTTAACCTTTTGAACAATTACCGCCCCAATGGCAAGTTTTGTACATTTATTAGTGTATGCAATGCTTATAAAGCAGAAGAAAAAACTAATTGTTAGCATTTTTTTTGTCTAGTTTTAATGTGTAATAACAATGACTGCATATTTTTGCTAATTTTAGGAATTCCTATCAAGTCAGTTTTGCTTAGCCCACTGGCAGATTTTGTGCTAGTTTTTAATACACTTTAGCTAAATGTAATTGTTTCAAGGATGCTTTTATTTTTATTTAAATTTTTTTGCAGTGCAGACACAAGGACAAATGCTAATGTCTGAATCTGGGTTGGCAGTGGCGCTTAGTACCAAAGGCACCCACCACAAACGTTTAGTCGTTTCCGATGCCACTTCTCGATGCCACATGTCGGCGTGTGCTAACGAGATTCAGACATTTTTGGCAGGCTGACTATCGGGTGAAACAGGGCTCTGTGAGCTGTCACAGTTCAGTCGAGGGATTGTAGGAGAAGGAACCATTAGCTCTAAGACAGAACTGCTGCTGAGAAAGGAAGCGTCGAGCTGAGGTGCTGCCAAATGCAAGCGCAAAGATCCAAATCACTGCCCTGAAATACAGAGTTAATACACAGATCAAGAGGCTGTTATGTACAGTTAGTCAACAGAGCGGGTCAGTATATGTCTCTGTGCCAGACACTCTGCGGCTTTGTAATGACAGATCATTTGAAAGGGAAATGAAAAACGTACTGTGCTGGAATGTTGGGGAGATACAACTGAACTGCAGCAAGTTCCTAAGTTTGTCTAGGGCCTGGAAAAAAATTGGCATTGGCTTACCTACAGTTGAAGTCAGAATTATTAGCCCCCCGTATGTTTTTTTTTTCCCCAATTTCTGTTTAACGGAACTACGTTTTTTCGACACATTTCTAATAACTGATTTGTTTTATCTTTGCCATGATGACAGGACATAATATTTTACTAGATATTTTTCAAGACACTAGTATTCAGCTTAAAGTGCATCTTAAAGGCTTAACTAGGTTAATGTAGGGTAATTAGGCAAGTCATTGTATAACAATGGTTTGTTTTGTAGAGAAGCAAAAAAAAATATTGCTCAAGGGGGCTAATAAAATTGATTGTTTTTTTTTATTAAAAACTGCTTTTATTCTAGCCAAAATAAAACAAATAAGACTTTCTCCAGAAGAAAAAATATTACAGAAAAATACTGTGAAAAATTCCTTGCTCTGTTAAACATAATTTGGGAAATATTTGAAAAAGAAAGACAATAAATCACAGAAGGGCTAATAATTTTGACTTCAACTGTATATATGAAGCAGTGTTTCCTATCAGCTTGAGAACGTGATATTATTTAGCACAATAATTAGTTTGCAGAAACACAGATGCAAATGCTGATGTGTAGCAATGCGTCTTATTTCACGAGAAATGATCCATCTAAATTAAATTATTACTGCATTAACTTAAAATATTTATTTCATTTTTGGATTATTTTTGTTCAGTAGTATTATTACTCATGATCTTATCTGCTGTTTTGTAGACTTTTACATTTATTTATTTTTTCCTAAAAAGTCTATTCTCGTCTAGTTCCTGGGTCAATCCTGGACTGTATAGTATTTGGTATTGGTGTCTGTCTGTCTTATTTCAGATTTACTTCTGTTGTTTTGTTTTAACAGATATTGAATAGTTTTTGGATCCTTCATCAACTTAGTTATTAGTAAGTAAGTATGTAATTAAGTAAGTAGGTAAATAAATAAATAAATAAAAAGGAATAAAATATGTTTCTCCAATTTGTAATGTCCATACAGCTTAATGGGTGGGAAAAAAATAATAATAAATAACAAAATAAATAATAATAATAATAATAATAATAAATAAATAATTATATATTAGTAAAAAAAATCTATAAATATCTATGTAACAAAACAAGCAGTAATCTAATCAAAAAAGTAAATAAATTTATTAATTAATAAATTAATAAATAAATAAAAAGGAACATAAATAAATAAATATAATTGTATTTAAATGCATCAGGGATTATCAAATTACCTCATTGTGAAATATGGCATTTCAGACAGTCTGCTGTACATTTAGATTTCTGAATTTCATCAGAAATGCATCCACCAGTCATGCAGCATGTATGACAATAAGTACAGCAATTTATTCGAAACACCCCCAGTATCCCACTGCATTATACAGCCTCTTTTACATGACTGTACCACACAAATAAACCCAGTACAAGGTTACAAAATGGCATAGCTGGTTCCTACAACACACGGCAGAAGCATTTAATTATGGCTATTGTGTTGCAAAAGGTGAATGAGGCTGCTAGTCATTTTCTCTCATTGTCAAAGCACCATTTATTTTTTTTTATTTTTTTTTTGTGTGCCCGCATGCATCCTGGCACCTGTTTTCCCAGCATGCCCTCTCTCCTGTTTGCCTTTGTGCAGGTACCAGCGCCTCCATTCGCTTGCTCATCCCAAAAGCCGGTAGACGATTTATTTCTCGTCTTGTCCTTATCAACATTTACACCATTATTGTATGATACACACACACACACACACACACAACAACTCAAACAATTGCACGCCACCATGCTAATTTGCATCTAATTTCACTCCGCATCGGCAATTACGATGACGCATAATTTTCTTTTCGTAATTGAATTTTGATGGAAAAAAAAGAAAAAGAGAGAGAGAAAGGAAGGAAAATAGGGGTACTATTATTATAAGTGCCAAATTTTTTTGGCAGGGTTGGAAGTGATTATAGTAGAACGAGAATGCTTGGACCCGTGCCGTCCTGCATCACATTGTCTGTGGTGAAGCCAAGAGAAGTGTCTCATACCTGCCATAGAAAAACACCTGCCGTCTGAGGAAACGCTGTTCACGGACTCTTTATCTGTGCCGCACAGACACCACCAGGTCACCTGTCTCATTACAGTATGGATTACAACCAGTCTAGTCTCACTAGTTGGATCGGCCTGAGCTAATTGACAATGCCGGTGATAAAAATTGGGATTATTATACTGATGGTCTAGACAAGTGCTTCAGTCTTCAGTTAAAATAAGAATGGGTTTTTAATGTTTTTTTTTCTCTCTGTGATTTCATATGATATGACACCAGGGCTTTATTTGTGCCAGAATAAGATAGATCTGACTTCAACCTTCAACAATTGGATTTGGCATCTAATTTAGTGGAACAGTGTGCCGTTTGACCTGTGCATATGCTTCTTGAAATATTAACAATTCTGTAAACCCTATTCATATTCTGTAAATCATATCCAATCCTATATATAGCCCAAACTTGCAGGACCTGTTCCAAGATTTCGCAATTCACTTAATAACAAATAACTCACCCCAAACTTCTATCTATATTTAGTCATACGTATTATAAAAGATATATTACAAATGCCATTAAAACTTATTTTCTAATCTAAAAGTGCAGCACCTGTAGGTGCCAGTCTCTCTATAAATTACAACCCAGGCTCATTCTGAAAATGTAGTCCTATATACATTTCTGCAGAGCGCCAAATACGTCCCAGGAGGTACACTTTTTTGAAGTTTTTGTTTTTCGCGAATCCACCAGAGGCCGCTGAGTATGCTTTTTGAGATCTCTAATTTCTCTCACGAGTGCCATTCAGGGCTGCTCTTCTCACGTAAATTCACCAGAGGCCGCTGTCGACTGACTGACTGACTTACTGACTGATAGACTGACCCACCCTTCTCCTACCCTAAATCCAACCGACAGTGTTTTGAAAGGCAATCCAGAAAAAGAAAAGCCCCCTGATTTTTACTACGTTTTCAGATTTGACCCCATTCTTACCCTATGTACTTGTTTATTTTATTTTTTTACTTTTGTTTTTGTCTTACCTGCTTTCTGGAACCATTCTTTGCTGGACTCGAACCTTGCTTTGCGGTCAGCTCTTCTCTGCATCTCAAGTCCGCCGACGTATGCTGCAAGCCACTGGGCAAACTGGTCACAGCGGAAAGCTGTCCATACAGAGGTAAGCGGTCAGCTGCTAGCACGAAAAGGAACGGCATCATATTGCCCCGTAGCATTCATTTTAAAGACGAAGTGCAGCCATACATACTTCTGGCTACATAATTTGCGCTCTCCAGAAATGTATATAGGGCTACGTTTTCAGAATGAGCCTATGTTGATAAATTATTAACCGAAGAGCAAAAGTAAATGTGTGCACAACTTAAAACAAAAGAAGTTATTGTTATTCAGAAGTGAACATATGAAATACTTTTATGATTAATCACACATGGGTGAAATATTCCTATAGGTATTATATGACATGATAATTGAATGCATTTTTTTTTTGAGATTGTGTTAAAAGCCTGTTCTAAATGTTTACTGTATTTTTTTTTTTTTTTTTTGTGAGAAAACAACTTTCCACCAAGGTTTCATAAGAATAGATTGTATTCTGCAAATTGGAATGTGGAAATCCTTGAGCATAAAGGCACATGCACAAAAAAAACCATCT
>CAIGQV010000919.1:11151389-11162801 GCA_903798115.1 Danio jaintianensis
AGAGGGATAGAGGGAAAAGTCACGCATTATTGCCTCAGTTCCCCTTTGAGATCGTTCCTTCGGTAAGACTTGTATGCAATTTCGCATTTTCTCATCACTCTGTGGCATAAAACCAATCGCCCATAGGTAATTTACCATCCAAGCCAGGAACACAAAGAGGAAAACTGCCACGTCAAAAACATTAGCACAGACAAGCTGGGGGGGGGGGTTAGCATGCAGATTTGAATTAAGCGGATATATTCTGATCTTACGTGTCAAATAAAAGGTTAAAATACAGCTCCAGAAGCAAAACAGAGGGATTACTGTTTTTAACATAATACGGGCCCCCAAACTTCAATCATTGGCCCTTGCAGCAGCTTTCAAGGGTGTCTGGTGTGCCGCAAACCAACAGAAATAATTTTCTGGAATAATTCAGATTCTGAAGAACGAGCATGTCGACGCCTCAGGGATGGAATATTTCTAAAAAATATAATAAATAAATAAAATCTAACATTCCTGAATCATAAAGCGAGGCATAAGGCTTGTCTGTCAAAACATAACACAAGACCAAATCTATTCTGAGCACCCTGTCAGAATACATCGCCAATGGTAATAACAGCAAAAGGAAATGCTGTTTAATTACACAGAGACTTCCTACACTTGAAAATATACGAGAACGGTAAAAGATTACAGATATCCAATTCGCCTACCCTGGGGAGTAGTTGAAAAGATGCCTGCTTGGTGGAATGCTGCGATCCTCTTTAAATAAATCAAAAAGTTAATTAAAAATTCTCCGGATAAAAGTGGTAACCTGAGAGATCCTTTAATAGGACTGTGATGGAATGCCGCTTGGTTTTCTGCAACTTTAACAAGCCTTCGTAGCACTAGTTATTTGCACGTGGCTGCAGGTGGTCGGACTGCGAACACAGGTGGGATCTGAAGATCTGAAAACATGACTGATTTTTAACAAGCTCTCTTTGACTTTGAAAGATCCAGGTGCTAAACAGAATCAATAATAGGATGGCCTGCTGTTCATGGTCTTGTCCATCAAGGTGTTTTGCAGCTGCTGGTTATAAATGTGCTGAATATGACTGTGGAAAAAATTATTAAGACTCTCAAGGCACACTGTCATTCAAAGGTTTGGGGTCAGGATGGTTTCTTTCACAGAAATCACAACTTGCGTTAAGCAAGGACACGCTAGATTGATCAAATGTGACATTATAACGCCTTTCTGAACTTTCTATTCATCAGCAATCTTAACATTTATACAAAAGCATCCTGCAGAAATGTGTTCTTGTGCAGGAAATCAGTGTACTGTAATGATTTCTGAAGGAAATTAAATTCTAGTATACCTCTCGGTCCAATTACTTTTTAAAAATCTATTTTCTTTGTCCACATTTCTTTTCTTTTTTTTCCGGAAACTGACATTCTTGCCTATTCAAACGCTCTGATTACGTCAATCATTGTGTTGACTGGGTGTCATGATAATAATATCCAACATAGGCTCATTCTGAAAACATAGCCCTATATACATTTCTGGCGAATTATGTAGCCAGAGGTACTCTGGTCGGTCAATCGGTCAGTCAGTCAGTTAGTCAGTCAGTCGACAGCGGCCTCTGGTAGATTTACACAAGAAGAGCAGGTGCGAATGGCACTCGCGAGAGTAATCTGAGATCTCAAAAAGCGTACACAGCGGCCTCTGGTGGATTCGCGAAAACAAAAACTGCAAAAAAACGTACCTCCAGGGATGTATTTGGCGTTCTCCAGAAATGTATATTGGGCTACGTTTTCAGAAGCCTGGGTTGCATGATAATATTGTCAGTCATGTTAACATTTAACAGGATAACTTAATAGTAAATAGTAAATCCACACTTTAAATTCCTTACACACAATTACTGCTCTTGAAATGTGAAGGTGGGTGAAGTGTTGAGGTAGTGTTCTAGTAAATGATAAAAAAAAATCATTAAATGCAAATGTATGCTGTATTATTATGCAACGTTATGTAATGTTAACGTTGAATTTTGTATGCGATTGATACAATGTGTATACTAGGAGACCTAACATGTCATATCTGACATTAATTCGGTCAAATATTGCATTGCAAATTCCAAAACTAGTTTGAACTTTTCTATGACTTATGACTTTCTATGTGCTTTGCGACGGGTGGTTCGGAGGTCATGAAAATTTTTATTAAAATTGTTTATGACACGGCTGTCTGGTATACTCATTTCTGAATGGCCAGTTGCAATATTCCAAGGTATGTTATGAGAGAATCAACTTGACTGTCAGTAAATACGTTCAAATCCATATACTTTACCTCCAAATGTATCGGCTTGTCTGTCACACAACAGCTTTCAGAATAATGCGCAAGTTAGTGTATACTCTGCAAGAGTCTAAATTACCATATGCATTTGTTTATATGGCAAAACATGTCTTTTTCACCAAAAAGGTCCATACAGATTCCAAAGGCAGATACTGATAAGATCAGGGCCTGGTGTGTGGACTTTGGGGGTTTTACGATGTGGTCACATGTTGATTGGTCAGTTTGTGTGGCTCAGTATTTGTGCTTTGGTCACATGGTCAAGAAAGATACAAAATAGCTGGTAAACTTTGCTCTGCCTCTTTTCCGGCTCTAATCTTTTTTCCTGCTCTGCTCCTCTCCTGCTCTGGAGGCTATCTTCTCTGGCTCTACTGCTATCAGGCTCTCTTTGAGGCCTACATACTGCTCTTTGTCTCGCCGCTGTGGTTAAAATACCATTCCTTACAACTCCATCAGCTGTTTTGATTTCTGTCAGTTCTGTGTTTAATTAAAAAAATCGAATTAACTATTATGGCTCAGAACAATGTTTTGTGTCTAATCCTTTCCTTTTGTGTCAAATAACCATGTAATAAGCAGGATAAAGTCCTTCAGTCTTATACAACAGTGTTCTGCTTTGCACCGGGCTGCCAAAAAGCCCATCAGGCTTTATTTGGTGAAAAAAACTCCCAGATTCATGTACTTTAATGCATGACAATCCATTGATTATCCCTTGCAGACTGCATTTAGACTAAAAAGGTTTTAAAGAAGGAGTTGCAGGAGTAGCAAACCTCAAACAATTGATAGAAAGTTAAACTTCTTAACTGTTTTCTTTCATCTCCTTTTACTGAAGTGACTCCTTTCACTGATGATTGGTTAAAGAAATAGAATAAAGTACCTCATCTTTTCTTTTCTGTTTCATCCATTGATATCCTGTTGCTCTCTCTCTCTTTCTAGATTTCCTTGTACTTTAAAACTTGTTACAGTACAATGGAAATTCACTTTTTGTTGTTGTTGTTGTTGTTGTTGCAGCCCCTTTTTTGTAGCTTATTCTGTTTGAATTGGCTTGATGTGCTGATTTGCTCTTTATGAAGGTCAGTAATCACACAACTGAGTCATATTGATCAGAGGGACGTGTGGTTGTGATGGTGAAGGAAATCAATCACTGTTGTCTCACATTTTATCGCAGAGAACAAAGTCAGACTCGATCAAACCTCTCAATAACACCGGAGAAACCAATTCTGCGATAGCGGCGACTGAAGCAAATAACATCTGTCTAATTCGTCACTTTCCAATCTCAGCAGAGACGCAATTCAAAGAGCTGTGTGTTTCTGGAGCATGGAGGAAATGTCCACGGTTAAAAGCATCAAGGTTAAGCCGACACCAACAAAATGGGACAACATATGGTTTGAGACAGTATATTGTGACCTATAGACTTTACAATTAAAACCAAAATAAGCTGTGAATGTGAAACAGAAATTGTCTATAGTAACCATTCTGTTATTTACATGCAGATATATGACATATGGCACTATGCTAATTACATATGACATACAAGTTCATGTTTGAGTTCACATATATAAAGTATATGTCACATATGCAACATATATTTCAAAATATTACAAAACTGTTAAACAGGAACAGATTAATCACAGATTTCACGTCATACAAACACACAGCATAAGTTAAATTAGGAACTTCAATTAAATAAAGTATCTAATTTAAATAAAATTAAGTAATCTTAAGTATCTTGATTTCATTCATTCATTCATTTTCCTTCAGCTTAGTCCCTTTATTCATCAGGGGTCAACACAGTGGAATGAACCGCCAACTTGTCCAGCATATGTTTTACACAGCGGATGCCCTTCCTGCTGCAACCCAGCACTGGGAAACATCCTACACACTCATTCACACACATACACTACGACCAATTTCGTTCATTCATTCATTTTCTTTTCGGCGTAGTCCCTTTATTAATCAGGGGTCACCACAGTGGAATGAACTGCCAACTTATCTAGCATATGTTTTACGCTCGGATGCCCTTCCAGCTGCAACCCATCACTGGGAAACACCCATACACACTCACATTCACACACATACACTACGGACAATTTTAGCTTGCCCAATTCACCTATAGCGCATGTCTTTGGACTGTGGGGGAAAACGGAGCACTCGGAGGAAACCCACACAAACACGGGGAGAACATGCAAACTCCACACCGAAATGCCAACTGACCCAGCTGGGACTCGAACCAGCGACCTTCTTGCTGTGAGGTGACGGTGCTAACCACTGCGCCACCGTGTTGCCCCAGCATCTTGATTTGAAGATATAATTTTATTACTTTTAGCAACAAATTTCAATTTTCTATTTCATTTTCTAGTTTAAAATGTGATGTTAAATTCAATGTGCTGCTTGCCATTTCTTTCCAATTGTGTTATTTACTAGCATTTATTTTTTCAGTGTGCACCAATACATTTTTTTTAAATATTAATTAAACTTTGATAACGTTAGTTAATAAAATCAAATCATGTTCATCATTCATATTAGCTCTGTTCTAAAAAATATTAACAGTTACACATTTAACAAACATGTATTTTTTTCTTAACAAAAATGCTTTAGATTTTTTTCTTACTTTTATTTTCAATAATGAAGTCCTAGTGCTAATAGGGCGATGCAGTGGCTCAGTGGTTAGCACTGTCGCCTCACAGCAAGAAGGTCGCTGGTTTGAGTCCCGGCTGGGTCAGCTTGCATTTCTGTGTGGAGTTTGCATGTTCTCGCCGTGTTGGCGTGGTGCTCCGGTTTCCCCCACAGTCCAAAGACATGTGCTATAAAGGAATTGAATAAACTAAATTGGCCGTAGTGAATGAGTGTGTAAGGATGTTTCATATGAAAAAACATATGCTGGATAAGTTGGCTGTTCATTCCGCTGTGGTGACCCCTGATTAATAAAGGTACTAATCCGAAGGAAAATGAATGAATAAATGACTAGTGCTAAATAAATAGAAGCTTATTCAACCCAGGCTCATTGCGGATATAGACCCAGGTCTATATTTCTAGGGACAGCGCAATACGTAACCTTAGGTACTTCTGCTCACAGTTTTTGTTTTTGCAAATCCTCCAGAGGCCGCTGTGTACACTGATGATCACAAATTTCTCTCGCGTGTCCACTTCTCATTTATTTATGTATATATTCTTTGCTTTGGTTTTACCAGGTTTCTGGAACCGTTCTTTGCCAGACTCAAACCCAGTTGTCACAGTCAACTCTGCTCAACATCCCAAGTCCACCAACATACGGGGGGAACCACTAAGCAAACTGGTAACACAGAAAAAGCCATCCGTATGGAGATAGGTGGTCAGCTGGTAAAATGTGCTAAAATGAACAGAAGCATTCGGCTGCATCATATATTGTTTTAAAGACGAAATGCCGCCAGATATACCTCTGGCCACATAATTCATCTTCTCCAGAAATGGGTACGTATCCACAACGTGCCTGTGTTGAGCTTATTGTAATATTGAAGCTTATTGTGAAGTGTTACTAATTCTGATAAAGTATTTAACCAAAAATTCTGCTAAATCAGCATTTCTGTTAGTCAACACAAAGACTTAAAGTATTTGAAGTTTGTCCATTATTGTATAACGCAGTCTTTATCATTATTTTTTAAAACATTTTCTAAATAAAAAATAGTTAAAAAAGAGTAAATCTGAACTTTTTTTGTAGTTGTGTACACAGTGTAAACTTTTTTAATAGGGGATAATTTTTCCTACCCCCCCAAATAATTTGTCATGGGCTAAACCGGCCTGCTATTTATACATTTATTTAGGTCTTAATGACACACCTGGCCATAGCGCAGTGACGACAGCAGTGCAGATTGCAGTCCAAGGAGAGTGAAAAACACAATTAACCGCCGGCGTACCGGAGGGAGAAGAGCAACGGGCAGACGCTGAAGAGAAACATGTGTTTGCCTGAAGTCCTGAGCGTCTGTTTACCTCACACACATTCACTGCCGCTGAAGAAGCAGCTTTTAACAAGATCAGGTGCTGCGTTCTCCCTCCCTCTCCCTCTCTCTCTGCCTCAACTAAACTCACCAAATTCACTTTGGGTGTAATTACATTTGACCCAGATGAGTGTGCACTTGATATTGTGGCAGTGAATAATGCCAGGCTATTTGGCCCATTTCTGAAAGTGTCTTAAGTTACGGGAAAGCAGGGGTGTAGTGAGTGATGTTGTGTTGTGTTTTGTACTAGTTAAATGCTCAGAAACAGAGACGTCAAGACAGCTGGTGTTGTCCTTTCTGTGGTCACACATTTCTGTAATAACACCCCATCTGGTTACCTAATACTGAATTGTGTCAGACCATATCTGACTCTGATACTGTGTTTTTAATGAAGCGTTTTATCATTAGTAGTAGTAGTATGTTTATTATGAAGTGTTTATTATTATATACAGTTGAAGTCAAAATTATTGGTCCTCCTGTATTTTTTCTTTTTTAAATATTTCCCAAATTATGTTTAACAGAGCAAGGAATTTTTCACAGTATATTCCTATATATTTTTTTCTTCTGGAGAAGGTCTTATTTGTTTTATTTCAGCTAGAATAAAAGCAGTTTTTAATTTAAAAAAAAAACATTTTAAGGTATATTATTATTAATATATTATTAGTGTAACAGCCAGGCCAGGTTCTCCCCACTCACAGTCACCGCAATCACTCCGATCACAGTCACCTGTATTCTGATAAGCCCTGCACCTGCATGCAGGGATGGGCAATATTTATGATACAAGTATTTTAAATACGTATTTCAAATACAAAATAGTATTTTGTGATTTGTATTTGATAGAGTTTATGAAAATGGGTTAATATTTTGTATCAAAATACTTTAGTGTCTTGTATTTTTGTATTTTTAAAATACTGTAAAATACTTTGCAAGAAGTCTACATGATGACATCATAAAAATGTGGCACAATGCCAAGACCAGTAATATTTAATGGCAATATAGTGCACAATGCATCAGCATTTTTGCTTAAGAAATTAGTTGAAATATAAATATCAGTCCAAAAACAGGAATATGGAGCCTACAGCACATAATCATTCTCAGTCTCAGTACTGCAGGTGGAAATGCAGAGGAAGTTTAGAAATAAAAAAAACACTTAAAGATGGTGTACTGGTGTTCACTAAGGTGGTAAACCGAGACTCTTCCAGTTAAAGAAGAACTGAAAAACTCTTGGGAGAACGAGTAAACTGCACAAATAATAGTAGTTTTGGATGGATTGCTGATGTAGATGCCAAGAAAAAAAAAGACATTAACAACAATAAAATAAGTCCTACAGTGGCGTTACCTACAATACTTCATCTGCAGGTTCACTGTATAGTCAATGAAGAGGAAAGATGTCTGTCTAAAGATGTCAGTGGCACAATACAGTATATTAGACACAAATATTTAATAGTACTCCAGTCTATACAGACTGGTCAAAAATTCCAGACTCCCGTTAAACGGCAGCAGCAGGATGGATATGAAGAGTTTATTTGCAAAAACTGATAACTCAGTGATTGTTTTTTAGAGACATCATGTTTTATGTTGTGCACTGAAGAGTAATAGCAAAAACATGATTTATGGAAGTTTTCCGAAATCATGTTTTTACATATAGTATTGAAGATTTCAACTGCAAAAAATTATCAAAATTTATTTAAAAGATTTTGTGAGCAAAAAATTAAAATAACCTCTTCATATATCATCCTTTTAAAACATATAAGACTGTTAAGAGATGGTGTCAATTTTACTGGCCACGCAATGGATGGAAACACAGTAAAAAGATAAACTGTAGTTCTATGATCCAACTCAGGAACAGGACTTTCTGTATGAAATTTGTACAAAATGTATACTAAAATGAAAGAGAAACAAAGGTTTATGATTACCTCCTCATGTACAGGAGTATGATAAGGGGAATGAGTTGGCAGTGAAGCTGACTTGAACTTAGAGAAATGCTGTTGCTGTCAAACATTGTTTACTTAAGTCAGTTTAATGGTGAAGGGATTGATCGAAAAGGCCTATTGATGGAAGGTCTGTGAAGAAATGTCATGCTCCCTTGTAAAAGTATTTTGTAGTATTTTTAAAATACAAAATACAGTATTTTATTTTGATACTTGTTGTGGCTGCTGTATTTTGTAGTTTATTTTGATACATGTAAAACTGAGGTATTTGGTATTTTATTGCTGCATGACTGCATGTCATCCCCAGTCAACACCTCAGCTCCATATAACCCAGCACCTCACTCCACTCAGTGTCCGGCCTGTGACTTGAAGGACAACACTTGCCTCGCGGTCAATGTCAATTACTTATATAAAAGTTTACTTGCCTCTCTCGTCTCCATATGATCTCGTGTCTACATCTCTCTTTCCTAGTGTGGTTTCTCCTGGTCCCTCATCTGGTTGTAGTCGATTTCCCGAGTTCGTTCATCTGCGTTCCTGATTCCCCATATCTCTTCTGGTCCATTCCAGTATCATCTAGCCATCTTCATCATATTGCAATATCCTAGTCTATTGAGCATTGTTTACCATCTGCCATCCTCTTAATAAACTGTTGTCAAATTTTACCTCAATTAGCCCCCTTAAGTAATATATATATATATATATATTTTTTTTCAATTGTCTACAGAACAAACCACTGTTATACAATAACTTGCCTAATTAACCTAGTTAAGCCTTTGTCACTTTAAGCTAATTACTATTATCTTGAAAAATATCTAGTAAAAATATTCTGTACTGTTATTAAAACTATTCTATTTATAAATGTGATGAGAATCTTTTTTCCATTAAACAGAAATTGGGGAAAAAAAATATACAGGAGGGCTAATAATTCTGACATCAACTCGTTATTAGGAAATGGCAAAATGTATGTAGTTGTGTACAAGCATTTAACTGCATAAATTGACCTTACTAAACAGGTATAACTGAGTTCTTCATTTCTCATTATTATTTATCTACAGAAAAAAAAAATAATAAATGTAGGGGTGTCACGGTGGTGCAGTGGGTAGCACAATCGCCTCACAGCAAGAAGGTCGCTGGTTTGAGCCTCGGCTGGGTCAGTTGGCATTTCTGTGTGGAGTTTGCATGTTCTCCCCGTGTTCGCGTGGGTTTCCTCCGGGTGCTCCGGTGTCCCCCACAAGTCCAAAGACATGCACTATAGGTGAATTGGGTAAGCTAAATAGTCTGTAGTGTATGTGTGTGTATAGATGTTTCCCAGTGATGGGTTGCAGCTGGAAGGGCATCCGCTGCGTAAAACATATGCTGAATAAGTTGGCGGTTCATTCCGCTGTGGCGCCCCAGATTAATAAAGGGACTAAGCTGAAAATAAAATAAATGAATGAATAAAAAAAACTTTCTTTGTTGGTTTTTAACCTGTTATTCGACATGATATGAAAGGCATAGCTTTAAAACACAACCAATCATTCATCCAACTTACATTTTTGTCCAACATGCTGTACAGAAGTTTGGAAACATTATCATTTTAAAATAAAAATTATTCTGCTCAAGGCTAAATTTATTTGATTGATAGATAGATAGATAGATAGATAGATAGATAGATAGATAGATAGATAGATAGATAGATAGATAGATAGATAGATAGATAGATAGATCTATTAGGATATTAGATTAGGTTTTTATGATACTTTGAACACAGTTCAGTTATTGTAAATACAAACAACTGTAGCATTATAATTAACAGCACAACAGTTTATAAAAAAGTATGTAAAAAACTTATCTGTTAATTACCAGGTGACATTTATGATTTGCAAGTTTTTTTACATTTATTTACAGTTATGAATTGCATTATGGGATGTTGATCTCTGCTCTGTTGAATTTTGATGATAAAAAATAAACTGTGCAGTTTAACAAAAGGACTTTTATGGACATTTTAGTAGCTTGAAACATTCATTCATTCATTCATTCATTTTTCTTCAGCTTAGTCCCTTTATTCATCAGGTGTCGCCACAGCGGAATGAACCGCCAACTTATCTAGCATATGTTTTACACAGCGGATGCCCTTCCAGCTGCAACCCAGTACTGGGAAACATCCATACACAATCATTCACTGCACTACACTCATACACCACAGCCAATTTAGTTTATCCAATTCACACATATCGCATGTCTTTGGACTTGTGGGGGAAACCGGAGCACCCGGAGGAAACCCACGCGAACATGGGGAAAACATGCAAACTTCACACAGAAATGCCAACTGACCCAGCCGTGACTCGAAATAGCGACCTTCTTGCTGTGAGGCGATAGTGCTAACCACTAAGCCACCGTGTTGAATAGTTTGAAACAATACATAGAAAATAATATATTGACTTTTAAGTATGTAAAATAACAGAGAAAGTACTGGCAGTTTAATACAAGGCTGAACTTTGTTCACAACATCAACCCCAAAAATATATCACTTCAAGCTACAAAAAATGTCAATTAAAGTCACTTTTTCAAAATGTTCAACATCAAAAGTTGTAGGAGGAAAGATAAAGGTGCCATAATGCAATTAAAAGGATAAATAAACAGCAAGAAAAACATTGTTAACAAAACAGTTAGTTAACAGATGATTTTTACAGTGAAGGATATGCATCACAACCAAGAAAAACATACTATAGAAACTTATGTTTAATGCTGACTTTAGTTCCCTTACAGTCAGTTTGATGCTGCTTAAGAAAACAGGCAGTAGACAGTACTGTCTGATTACTAGGGTTTGGGACGGGGCCAGTAAGTGTGACCTTCAGTGTAAACATTTGTGAGGGAACATCTGACTGTGTGACTAAATGTGGCATGTGCTTCATGCAGGCCTGTGGCTCAGTGTGAAGCAGTAATTCCATTACTCATGCCAACCACACAGTGACCAAACACACATATACACCTCTGGACATGTGGAAACTGAGCTGGAGACATGCAATACACACAATGAGTCAAGACTCTCTTAAATTCCATGCACAAAATGCAATACAAACAATATTTTTTTTTCCATTGAGTACTTGTCTTCAGAAAGAATGTGTTAAATTGATAAGAAATTTCATTACAGAGTTTTTACGTCATTATAGAAAAGATAATTTAAGTAAATGCTGGTGATCTATTATATTGCTTTGCATAATAAGAATAT